>CM076571.1:626723049-626975789 GCA_034641835.2 Pinus albicaulis
CCTAACCAATAAAGACCTTGATCAACAAGCAGGTCTTAATAATTCTTAAATACTTTGTTTCTCACGTCCTTGAAAATCCAAGGTCCTGAACCCATCCTTCAAACTCATCTTGAATTTGTTCATTAGTTAATTTTTGCCTTTCCTCTTTGATAATTTCTTCATTTTCCTCTAATTCTACATATATTGAGTCAAGGAACCTAGAATAATTGAACTTGGCCACCACCAAGGCTTATTTTTCAACCCAAGTGGCATACCTAGGCTCTTTAAAGGTAGGGGGATTTTTAGTGTATAAAATCTAGCCTTTATTTAAGCCTTTTTTTTCCCTCTTTCCCTAGCTATAAGGTTGTTCCCTTTGGTTATTTATACTATGTTAACTATGGGATGGATGATAAATAGAATGATAGGCAATTTAGACTATATACTAGGCTCCAAAGGGAAATAATGAAACTATTGCGGCTTGAATAGTTTATTGAGGTCTCTTCCAACAACCCAAGGTAGATAAAATATCTCCCAAACCTTGGCAAGTTGAAATCCTAATGATCCCACTCGATAATACTTGCAGGAAAGGCACATAGAGACAATAATAGAAACATAAAACTATAGAATAGGGTTTCCTAGATAATTACTCACACACTCTATTCGTGTGCTTGAGAGGATGAGACCCTATTTATCACCTTAATCTCCTCATAACAAGCCTCAAATCCATACGTATACAATCAACATCCTGGCATTGTTAAACCCCTTCACTGACAAATAACCCATCACCTTATGAACTTCCATGATGTGAAGTATAATTTCTCAAGTTAATTAACTGAGCAATGTATATCCTTGGGATAAGCCAATTCACTCGCAATCTAAACAAAAATTGCCTCCCCTTACATTTCATTAATATCCCTTGTACTTATTTACATGTTGGTGTCTAGATTATACATGGGGGGTGTCATGGCCCTAACCTTCATCATCTCATCCAGGTGTTTGTTTTCCTTGTTCAAATATTGCACTCCCCTTTGATTTTTTTCGGTCTTGCCTTCCTAAAAAACCACACATTGTACATGATTGTTTGACGTACCCCGTTCTTAGCCATTTAATCCACCAAAGCATTGGATTTACATTGTACATGAGATGGAATGATCATTGATCCTGCTCTTCCTTTCTTGCTCCTTCCATCCTCTTGCCTTCTTTACCTTTCTTGATCCAATGCCAAAGTGCTCCAAGAAAACTCCAAGTGTCCAAGAGTGAGAGAGAGCGAGAGAGAGAGAATAATGAGAGAACTCCAAAATTGAAATGACAAAAGGTACCAACTGATCCTCAAAAGCCTTTTTATTGTTTAGGCCTCTATTTTCTTCATTTTCCATCATTTTCCTTCATTTTCCTCCTCACATGCAACCTGTGACCTTTCACCTCCTTTTCTCCTAATTTCCATTATTTTCATAAATAAATGTGTCAAAAATGTCATTTTGCCTTTCCAAATTCCTTTGCCAATTTCCTTAGCCATAATAAACCAAATGAACACCCACTAGGATGTTTTTCCCCGACATTCATCTTGGAATAAGTGTCCCATCAACCGCAGTTATTATTTTTAAATTTTATTACATGGAATTTTCACCAGGACTGTTACAATTACACTACAAATATTGCTATGACGAAAAAGAACCCTATTGAATTATGCATGACGCACAAAGGAACAAACATAGAAAGAACGTACACTCACCACTTTTAAACTACCAAATTCAATAATACTCCTGGGGCTTAGACATCGGACGAGAGAGTTTATGAAACTATCAAAAGAAAAACCCCAAGCCCTCTTGATTTTCACGATGAAGCAATGCAAAAGATCACTCTTCCTCTCAGCTCCCAACCAGCAATGGGGAAATTCACCAGCCTTCCTCTCGCCACTCACCAACATCCCAACCCTTGGGAATTCACACCCCAGAGCAGCCACGACAAAAACCCCTCAAACTTGCAATGTCCTTGCGCTAAATAAAATACTATTCTAGTAAGCATGCACAGGTTCATGACATGTGCATACTCGTCATTACCTTTGCCACCCTCACTATCACCCATAACCATAGATAACCACTACCAAAGTCAGACCATTGTCCTGACTATAAACACCACGCTATGTCTCTCAAACTTTCCATGCGCCTTACACCACTTACCTGTTGTGCATACCATATGTCAAGTTATGAGCATGTGGAATCCATACCACCACACTTGTCCACCCCATCATAATATGTTTCATTAATTATAAATATTTACTTATTTGTCAATTTAAAATATTAAATAAATATTTTTATTTTTATTTTTATGAGATATTGTAGTTTTATTTTTACATTATTTTAAGGGTTAAAAGAATAATACGTTAAATACATATTTTTCTTTTATGAAATATTACAATTGTATTTTTATATTGTTTTATGGGTGAAAGTATTAAAATTTTATTGCAAAACTTAAAGGAAGAAACAAAATTAAAAAGAAATAAATAAATAAGCAAATAAAAAACACTATTAAATAGAAATTTTTGTTTCAATTTTAAGTTTTCTACTTAAAACTTATATTCTAAGTAAAAACAATTTTTATATATAGAGAGAGTGTATATCACACACACACACACACACACACATATATATATATCATACATCACGACCCAACCCAACCCGCACAAATGCGTTTCCTTGGGCACCCTCACACAACCCAACCTGAACTGACCCGCCCTGCTCGAATGTGTTTCCTTGGGCACCCACACACGACTTGACCCGACCCGACCCGCCCGAACGCATTTCCTCGAGCGCCCTCATACGACACGACACGACCCGATCCAACTCGACCCGCCCGAACGTCGAAGGCATGAGGGAGAAAACAAAAATGGGTTACATGAACGTGCTTAGGGCACACGGGCGGTCATAACTTAGAATTTTTGATACGACTTCCCTCACACGACCCGACCCGACCTGAACACGTTTCCTTGGGCACCCTTGTAGGGCACAACCCGACCCGACCCAAACGGATTTCCTTGGGCACCCTCGTAGTGCACGACCCGACCTGCCCGAACGAAGGCACGAGGAGCAATGGAAAACAGAACACACAAACATGCACAAGGAAAACGGGCAGTCACAACTTAGCATTTTTTATATGACCACTCTCACATGACACGACCCAACCCAACCTGACTGCCCGAACACGTTTTCTTAGGCGCCCTCACACCACACGACCCGACCTGACCCGACCTGAATGCATTTCCTTAGGCGACCTCACACGACACTACCCAACCACACCCACCCGAACGCGTTTCCTTGGGCGTCCTCACACAACCTGACCCAACCCACCTGAACGTGTTTCCTTGGGCACCCTCACACGACCCGACACGACCTGACCCGGATGCGTTCCTTGGGCGCCCTCACACGACCCGACCTGACCTGAACCGACCCGCTCGAATGCGTTTCCTTGGGCACCCTCACAGTATGACATGACCCCACCTGACCTGAACGTGTTTCCTTGGGCGCCATCACATGACCTGACCCGACTCGACCTTCCTGAACGTTGATTAAGTCACGAGGGAGAAAACAACAAACGGGTCACATGAACGTGCACAAGGCACACAGGTGGTCACAACTTAGCATTTTTTATACGGCCTCCCTCACACGATCTGGCCCGAACGCATTTCCTTGGGCACCCTCACACGACCCGACATGACCCAACCCGAACATGTTCCTTGGGCGCCCTCACACAACCCGACCCGACCCGACCCATCCGGAAATGTTTCCGTGAGCATCCTCAGAGTACGGCATGACCCGACCCGAACATGTTTCCTTGGGTGCCATCACACGACTCGACCCGACCCGCACAAACGTGCTTCCTTGGGCAGCCTCACACGGCACGACCCGACCAGACCCAACCCGACCCGCTTAGAAGTTGTTCTATTCCGTAACTCTAATTCAGTAAGCAAGAACGATGTAAGAAGTATATCTTTTATATAAATGAGGACTGCCTATTATTTCTATTTCCAAACTCTACAGTCATATTATTTTTGGGTTGATGTCAGGCTTTACTATGCATTACTCGTTAATGAAATTTTGAAATGTTATTGCTTTTCCTTCTGCACAATCTTGCTTATTTTCCAAATTTTCCACTAGTTTCTTAAGGGATTATTTATATATATATCTTGGGTCAGTGGCTCAAGGGATGTGAACCCAGACCCATCACTCGGGTCCGGGTACTAAACCCGTAGGCATAGACCCTTGGATTCCCACTGCATAGTAACCCTATTGTCTGTATCATCTTGTTGTACTATTTGTTGTGCTCTTTGTAATATAATCTCTAATTTGAATGATATGGAATCAATTTATCTGTCAATTCTGTTAAATATATCAGTACTAGATCATTTAGATAGAATGTAGGTTTGTCATAAGTTGGAGTTACAGAGTTTATTGAATATACTCTTATCCTTGTAATTCCACATTTACTACTTACAGTGGACACTACTAGTCATCATTATAACAAAGAATAATTTATAATTTTTTCATACATTAAACACTACCTGAAACAATTAGAACAAAAAATAATTTATAATTGTGACTTATAGAAAACACCACCTGTAATAATTATAACATTATAGTAAGGCTTATTTCTGTTGTTATTAAAGTTTAAACTGTAAATCCAAGATACTTAAATACCTATCTCAGAGGATTCTTCCAGTAAATGATAGTCCTCCCAACCTTGAGTAAGGCAATCACGTCCGCTGCTCCCCCCTTACTCCTCACTAGGGCCTATGTAATTCTCTGAGACAAGAAGTTAGACCTCAGGACCAAAATCCAGTCTTTACTTCACTTGGGTAATTCTTGAACTCCATTGGTTTCCTCACCAGCTCTAGATAACTCATAGCAACAACTTGTTGCTTATTCCCAACATCCTTTCTGCACAGAACCCCTTCCCTTCTTAGTATTTTCCTTTTAATCCTTTTTGGGAAGGTAACTGTCATAACTGTCTCAACCTTTTTACCCTGGGTTCTTGGAATCATTTACCAATTAGTTACTTCATCCTTTTTACTCAAGGCAATTAATAATTAATTCCTTTTTTTTTTTAAAGACTAAAGATAATATATTAAAGTCTTGTTAATGAATATCTTTATTCGTTACTCATTCAAAATGTACCATAACAAGTTTATTGACCAATAAATAAATTAAAACAAGGTATTACAAAAAGGCAAAAGATTATTAATAATAACCAACATTGTATGAAATTTTAGACCTTATCAAAGAAGTTAGAAACTATTAAACATAATATGACTAAATAGATGAGTAACATGTTTTCTTTGTTAAAAAATAACTAAAATAAGAAAAACATTAATTTCTTGTACACTTTGTAAAAAAGAATTGCACCATTTATTTTAAAAGGTGATTTGAATCTTAAAAAAAAAAATTAGGTATTGATACTATCGTAATAGAATATATTAAAAACTCTTTGGCCTAATATTTTACCTTAGCAAGTAAATATTTTTAATAAAAAAAATATATTTATATATATTAATTCTTAATATTGTAATTAATAAAAAATAAAAAATATATATGCCATATACACTCTCTCTATATGTAATTTTTTTTTTTACCTAGAATATAAGTTTTAAGTAGAAAACTTAAAATTGAAACAAAAATTTCTATTTAACATTGTTTTTTATTTGCTTATTTATTTATTTATTTATTTTTAATTTTGTTTTTTTTTTAAGTTTTGCAATAAAATTTTAATTCTTTCACCCATAAAACAATATAAAAATAAAATTATAATATTTCATAAAGAAAAATATGTACTTAATGTATTATTTTTTTAACCCTTAAAATAATGTAAAAATAAAACTATAATATTTCATAAAAATAAAAATAAAAAAATATTTATTTAATATTTTAAAT
Source organism: Pinus albicaulis (assembly GCA_034641835.2). NCBI lineage: Eukaryota > Viridiplantae > Streptophyta > Pinopsida > Pinales > Pinaceae > Pinus > Pinus albicaulis. The sequence continues at coordinate 626,728,953 of CM076571.1, forward strand.
TAACAAATAAGTAGATATTTATAATTAATGAAACATATTATGATGGGGTGGATAAGTGTGGTGGTATGGATTCCACATGCTCATAACTTGACATATGGTACGCACAACAAGTAAGTGGTGTAAGGCGCGTGGAAATTTTGAGAGACATAGCGTTGGGTTTATAGTCAGGACAATGGTCTGACTTTGGTAGTGGTTATTTCTGGTTATGGGCAATAGTGAGGGTGGAAAAGGTAATGACGAGTATGCACATGTCATGCTTGCCAGAATAGTCTTTTTTGAGCACAAGGACATTGCAAGTTCGATGGGTTTTTTTCGTGGTTGCTCTGGCATGTGAATTCGAAAGGTTTGGGATGTTGGTGAGTGGAAGGGTGGTGAATTTCCCCATTGCTAGTTGGGAGCTGAGAGGAAGAGTGATCTTTTTCATTGCTTCATCGTGAAAATAAAGAGGGCTTGGGGTTTTTCTTTTAATAGTTTGGTAAACTCTCTCGTCCGACGTCTGAGCCCCAGGTGTACTGTTGAATTTGGTAGTTTAAATGTGGTGAGTGTATGTTATTTTTGTGTTTGTTCCTTTGCGTGTCATGCGGAATTCAATAGGGTTATTTTTCTTCATAGCAGTATTTGTAGTGTGATTGCAACAGCCCTCGTGAAAATTCCATATAATAAAAGTTAAAAATAATAAATTTAGTTGATGGGACACTTATTCCAAGATGAATGTTGGGAAAAAACATCCTAGTGGGTGTTCATTTGGTTTATTATGGCTAAGGAAATTGGCAAAGGCATTTGGAAATGAAAAATGAAATATTTGGCACATTTATTTATGAAAATAATGGAATTAGGAGAAAAGGGATGTGAAAGGTCACAAGTTTCATGTGAGGAGGAAAATGAAGGAAAATGATGGAAAATGAAGAAAATAGAGGCCTCAACAATAAAAAAGGCTTCTGAGGATCAGTTGGTACCTTTTGTCAATTCAATTTTGGAGCTCTCTCATTATTTTCTCTCTCTCTCTCTCACTCTTGGACACTTAGAGTTTTCTTGGAGCACTTTGGCATTGGATCAAGAAAGGCAAAGAAGGCAAGAGGAAGGAAGGAGAAAGCAAGGAAGAGCAGGATCAAGCAACTACAATAGGATTATTTGTAGGTATTGATTTGCATGTGTGATTTCCTTGCTATATTTGGCCTGCATAGTATTCCATGTGGTTCTTTTCTGTCATGGAATGGGTTTTTCCAAGTGTGACAATGTTTTTCAGCCTAGCCTTACCATTTACGGATAGCCTTGATGAGATGGGTTCTCATGCTTTGGTTGAGCTAAATTTTCAAATGGATTTGAAGTTGAGTGAGGTGGATCTCCGAAATTACAAACGCATGACCTAGTGATCCCTGTACTAAACTGTGGATTACGGTAAAGCCATTGGCCTAGTAACCCTTGAACCAGACTGCGGGTTGCGGTAAATCCAGGATTGTGTGCCTCGTTGGACATAGGAATCCTTTTCGGTGAATGGTGGGGTATACGGTAAAGCCAAGAAGTGGATTTCTCTCCGTTGGGCCTAGTAGCCTCGAGATGGGATGTATGGTAAAGCCTAGAGAGTGGGTCTCGATGTAGGGCCTAGGGATCCATTGATCAGACGGTGGATTACGGTAAATCCTAAGAGACTAGGAGGCAGTAAAATTCCTCACGGTGTAGGTGGAGAACTCTGATGGCATCCATGCTTGTTTGGTTCTTTTGGTTGGTTATGATTCCCACATTCATGCTTGGAATATGGCACGTGGGTGATTGGATGAAGAGATATTTGGCTCAGCCAATCTATGATTGGGTGGAACGTGGTAGTCCCATCCCTAGTTTATTTTTACATTCATTAATGAGAAGTTAATTTCCTTGGAATTTGATGTGTAAATGTATTGGTTCATATATGGATCCTATGGCTGATGTATCCCTGATATTTCTGTTGTTATTTTGTTGGTTATGAGCATGTATTCTAACAGTGACGATGTGTGGCTCTCTTCATGTTTTTATTTGTAAATGAATACACAATGTATCTATGACCTAATAGATGATACTAAAACTAATGATGTAAGGGAACAATGTTCCTTGATGACTCTCAGATAAGTATGAGACCCCTATGTTTAGATATGTTATTTAAACTTGTAGATTACATATTTGCGACATGTTTGACGAAATGTTTGTCATGGCTAGTAGGGGTCAAATCAAGTCCTTATTCCAGTATTTGCTTTTGCACCATTGTTTCATTGTTATATTTCATGCTTGAGCTTGTCATTGAATTCTAGGTAGTGACTTGGGATTTGGGCCTAAAAAAGTAGCTCAAAACCCAGGGATGGTGGCACAGTTCTGTGGGGAAAAGTCCCTGGATGCATGCCTTCACACTCTGTGGAAGCGTTCAGAGCCTCTCAGACGCACCCATGCCTATACTGTGAGAGCGTCTGGGGGTTTGAAGACCTAAAACCTTAGTGGATCTAGGGTCTGGTTTCTTGAGCGGTTGGGTTTTCTTATGGGAGTATTTTTGTTGATGTGGAAGGCCCGTGTGATGTGTTTCAATCGATTCCACTTCCTTAAGGTCACTTATGAGGTTGAATCTGATCGTAGTAGCCTCTCGTTGCGTATTTACCCCGGTTGTTCTGTTAATTGGTTAGATGTGAGATGATGGTGTTACAGAGTGGTATTAGAGCATGGTTCACACCTAGGACTGGATGGTTGGTGTGTGTTGGTAATGAATTCATGTCGGTTGCATGTGTGTTAATCATCCTTATGGTCTATATGTTGGTTGCATATGCATGGTGTCCATCATGGTTGAAGTAATGTCGCCATGTGAAAGAGAATGTTGTTGTTGGGAAGTCCGTTGTCATGAGTGTATGCTTGGTTACATGTCGTTGTATGCTGCTACATGTATCGTCCTTGTATGCTTGGTTACATGTTGCTACATGTCGTTAAAAGCATTGTTCATTTATGCTTGATTACATGTGTTTATGTGTGTGTATTGTCCGTGCTTACGCTTGTGTGTTGTCCATGTTTATGCTTGTGTATTGTCTGTGTGTACGCTTTTGTATCATCTATGTTTATGATTATGTATTGTCCACGTACATTGGTATGGTTTATTTCGTCATGCAAGAGGTCGTAGTACGTGTAGCGATATGGTCATGCAGTGATGGTTGGACTCTAGCTAGAATGATGTTATGTGTTGGTACACTTAGTTTCTATATGCCTATATGTTGTTATGATTATGTTTGTACATTTATCATGCTAATTTGGATGATATTGCAGATGAGATGTCCTCCCAAAATTATACTAAGGTACGTTGGTTTATTATGATTTGGTTTAGTTGACATATTATGCCTTGCAGGAAAGATATGAAAATGAATACCAATATGGTAGACTGCAAAGAATCTCCCGATGAATCAGATGAGCAGTGTGGTGGACACTCTTCTAATTTGGCAGACACATTAAGAAGCTTGAAGGAAGAATTAAGGAGTTGTAAGGTAGACAATGATAGGATCATATAAGCACAAGAGAAACAAGAAGAGGTTAATGCATTACTTATTCAAATCTTGTCAGAATTGCAGTGGCAAGGGCCAATTCGGATCAGCCATGGGCAGGAGGACATAACTAATGGGGCATATGGTAGTAGTTCTACTGGTAGACATAGGCCAGATAGAGTTGAGACAGTGAGAGATGGAAAGTTGTTAGACACTCCGGATAGGAGGGGTGATGAGTACATGTATTATTCTAGTTTTGGATCAGATAGACATCATGATCATCATCGTTATCATCCTTACAGGAGGAGTGAGAGGGGATACTTTCCGGATGAATTTAAGAAAGCAAAGCCACCTACTTTTGATGGGGACTTGAAGAAACCAGAATATGCAGAGGCTTGGATACTTGGGATGAACAATTCTTTGAGTTTCATGAGTACACAGATAATATGAAGTCCGTAATTTTTATCTTCAGCCTGAAAAGTAAAGCAGACATTTGGTGGGAAGATGTGAAGCAATTCAGAGACATCAGGACAAAGGATTTGAGTTGACATGAATTCAAGAGGATTTTCAGGAAGAATTACTTGTCTGAAAGGTACTATGACAGTAAGGCCAAATAATTTTATGAGCTAAATATGGGGTCAATGACAGATGAAGAGTACACAACTAAGTTCCCGAAGCTATTGAGGTATGTACCATATATTAAATATTATAAGGTTAAAGTTTAGGGATTTTTCAGTTGTTTTCCATTAGCATTTAGAGACCGGATCGAGTATGATGAGCCTCAGTCACTTGAGGAAGTCATTGGGAAATTGAAGCATTTTTATGAAAATTCAAAGCGTAAGAATGCATCCCAACAAGGATAGAAAAGGAAAGACAAAGGTAAAGGTAAATGGCAGCCGAAAAGATCAAGGCCTCAGAATGCAGAGGAGAAAGAAAATGTGACACCACAAAAGAAGTTTAACACTGCTACATATGGACATGGATCACAACAACAACATATAGGTAATGGTACTGGACAGTTGGAGTGTTGGACATGCGGTGAGGAACACCTTTGGGAGATTGTTTGTAGAATCAGGGTGGTGGGCCTCATATATAGAGTGCACAGGAGGCACATATTTTTGGGGATGTTGGGCAGAGCATTCCTTGTATTTATGCAGACGTGGACAATAGGTAGGCAGAGCACCATGAATCTATCATTGAGATGGACGTTAAGGTTTGTGATCAATTTATTTCTATTTTGATTGACCCTGGATCTAATTATAGCTATGCTAGTCCTGACTTGGTGGACCATTGTGGCTTGAATAAAGAAATGCATGCAAAATCTTGGTTAGTGCAGTTTCCTATAGGTACAAAGAAAAGAGGTCACCAATGGGTAAGATCTTGTGCATCTGAGTTGAATGGCATGTCTATAGCAACGCACTTGAACATATTTCCATTGGGATCATATAGCATTTTATTTTTTATGGACTGACTATACCTTCACATGACCAAGTTGGATTGCTACGACAAATCCATTGAGTGCTTGGATGAAAATAGGGAACCAAGAGTCTTACAGGGAAAGAATAAAGCCACATCAGTTAGGACGGTGATAGTTATGCAGGCCAAGCGCAGTCACAGGGAAGGGTGTGTGTTGTTCGCAATGCATATTTCTAGTGACAAAGGTAAGGAAGTTGAGAATGCATATGTTTTGAGCATGTACCCAGTTCTACAACAGTTTCAGGATGTATTTCCTGCAAATATTTCATATTTTCCACCTCACATGGAGGTAGAATTTTCTATTGAGTTGGTACCAGGAGCAACTCCAACATCAAAATCACCTTGCAGGATGAGCAGACCTGAGTTAGTGGAATTAAATTTGCAGCTGAAAGAGATGCTTGACAAGGGATACATTAGGCCAGGTGTATCGCCATGGGGCGCATCAGTATTGTTTGTGAAGAAGAAGGATGGTACTCTCATATTGTGCATTGACTACAAACAATTGAACAAAGTGACCATCAAGAACGTGTATATGTTTCCAAGGATTGATGACTTGTTTGATTAGTTGAAGGGAGCAACAATGTTATGTAAGATCGAATTGAGATCGGGATATCATCAGGTACGCATCAAAGAAGAGGAAATATACAAGATTGCATTGAGGATCAGGTATGCAAATTACGAGTTTGTTGTAGTATTATTCGGTTTGACTAATGCCCCAAATATATTTATGTGTTTGATGAACAATGTGTTGTGTCCTTATCTGGATAAGTTTGTTATTGTGTTCATTGATGACATATTGGTATATTCTAAAAATGAGGAAGAGCATATCAATAATTTGGAAACAATGTTGAGATTTTTGAGAGAGCATCAGTTGTATGCTAAGGTCAGCAAATGCAGTTTCTTTCAGACTAAGGTACACTACTTGGGACATGTTGTCTCCAAGGAGGGAATTGCAGTAGATCCAAAAAAGATAAGGGCCATCATGGAGTGGGTAGCTCCTAGAAATGTATATGAGGTGAGATCCTTCATGGGGTTGGAAGGTTATTATAGGCAGTTAATCAGGAAATTCTCACATATTGCTTATCCTATTACATCATTGCAGAGGAAAGGTAAGAAGTTTGATTGGGCAGAGGAGAGTGAGGCCAGTTTTGAGTAGCTTAAGCATTTGTTGACACATGCTTAGGTGTTAAAGATTGCAGATCCAAACAAGGAGTTTGTAATATGTACAGATGCTTGAAAGAGAGGACTTGGTGGGGTCCTTATGCAAGATGGAAAGGTGGTATGTTATGAGTCACGAAAACTAAACGAGCACAAGCATAACTTCCCGACACATGATCTTGAACTAGCAACGATCATACATGCATTGAAGATTTGAAGGCACTATCTTCTTGGCAGGAGGTTTGTCCTGATGAGTGATCACATTGGGTTGAGATACTTATTTGACCAGCCGAATTTGAACGCCAGGAAAGCTAGATGGTTGACCACAATCATTAAGTTTGACTTCTAGATCAGGTACAGAAAGGGAAAGGAGAACAAGGTTGCAGATGCTCTTAGCAAGTGAGAATAGGTAAATCACATAACAACTATGAGCTCCTATGGGACAGATTTACAGGATAGGATATTGCAGGCAAGTTGACAGGACGAAAAGTATATGGAGATTGTGCACAAGTTGTAGCAGAGTACATGTATAGGTACAAGTAGTAGTACAGGTACATGTGTACAGGATGTGGAGTACCATCTCACAATATATGGATTGGTCAGATTTAGAGACAGGATATATGTGTTGGAAAACAGTGAGCTCAAGAAGGTGATCTTGAGGGAGCTTCATGCGAAACCATATTCGAGTCACCCGAGCTATTAGAATACATTGACTACAGTGAAGAGGTTCTATTATTGGTTGAATATAAAGAAGGATGTGGTAGAGTTTGTAGTTAGGTGTTTGGATTGTCAAATGGTTAAGGCGAAATGTAGGCATCCAAGTGGACTAATACAACTGATTGTGATTCCATAGTGGAAATGGGAGGTCATTTCCATGGATTTCATCACATGTTTTCCCATAACAAATAGAAAACATGATTCCATCATGGATGTCGTGGACAAGTTGACAAAGGTTGCACACTTCATTCTAGTGAAGACTACATATTCCGCTAGCGATGTGGCACAGTTGTTCATCAAAGATGTGGTCAGACTACATGGTGTTCCAAATAAGATTGTGTCTGACAAGGATGCAAAGTTCACTTCCAAGTTTTGGAAGGAGTTGTTTGCAGGTTTGGGCACTGAGTTGGCCTTTAACACAGCTTATCATCCGAAGACAGATGGAAAAACTGAGAGGGTCAATAGGATAGTGGAGGATATGTTGAGGATGTATGTGATGCATCAGTAGCGTAAGTGGAAAGATTATATCCCAATGGTAGAGTTTTCTTACAACAACGGATACTAGGAATCATTGAGGATGAGTCCATTTAATGTATTGTATGGGCAGAGTTGCAACACTCCCATCAGTTGGAGTGATCTAGTTAACAGGGTATTAATTGGACCAAACATGTGTGGCAGAGATGGAGCAGTAAATGCAGGTAATCAAGAAGAAGAAGCGTAGGATAGGCAGAAGAGTTATGCAGACTGGAACAAGTTTTATAATTAGTTTTAGGTTTGGGAACAGGTGTACTTGTGCATCAAGCCCAAGAAAAGTTCCTTGTGGATGGGATCATGTGCCAAGATGGCACCACGATTTTGCGGACCCTTCAGGATTATTGAGAGGATCAGACCAGTAGCCTATTTACTTGCATTGCCTTCCACAGTGAAAGTTCATGATGTTTTTCATATATCATTACTTAAGAAGTATGTTAAAGATGTTGATCATGTGATTGATTGGTCTGTATTGCAGGTGGATCCAGATGGAGAATTCTAATTGGAGCCTCAATGTATATTGCAGAAAAAGGTGCTCATGCTCTGGAATCAAGAAATAGAGCAAGTTAAAGTGCAATGGAAGCACTTTGGGCCCAATGAAGCTATATGGGAGATGGTAGATTAGATGTGGGCTATGCATCCTTCCTTGTTTTCCAGTTGAGGCAAAGCAGTTTTGGTAATGATGTTGGTATATGTTTGGAATATGTTTTGGTGATGTTTGGATATATGTACATATGTATATGCATGTAAATACCATCATGAGCTATGTTATAAAACTCTAATAAATGGTATGGGTGTCATGTCATTATAGTTGTCATATTTCTATGTTGTCATGTTGGTTTTATTTTCAATAGGGTGCTTATTGTAAATACTGCATCGAGCTATGTTATAAAGCTCCATGGGCAGTATGTTTGCTTTTTAGTATTTTTGTTGAGGTATATGTGTGATTGAACACCAAGGATGGTGTCCCCCAAGGGGGAGGGTTCTATAACAACCTTGGTGAAAATTCAATGTAATAAAAGTAAAAAATAATAACCATGGTTGATGGGACACTTATTCCAAGCTGAATGTTGGGCAAAAACATCCTAGTGGGTGTTCATTTGTTTATTATGGCTAAGGAAATTGGAAAATGCAATGGAAAAGGAATTTGGAAAGGCAAAATGAAATTTTTTGGCACATTTATTTATGAAAATAATGGAAATTAGGAGAAAAGGGAGGTGAAAGGTCACAGGTTGCATGCGAGGAGGAAAATGAAGGAAAATGATGGAAAATGAAGAAAATAGAGGCCTCATCGATAAAAATTCTTATGAGGATTAGTTGGTACCTTTTGTCAGTTCAATTTTGGATCTCTCTCATTATTCTCTCTCTCTCTCACTCTTGGACACTTAGATTTTTCTTGGAGCACTTTGGCATTGGATCAAGAAAGGAAAAGAAGGCAAGAGGAAAGAAGGAGCAAGGAAGAGCGGGATCAAGCAACTACAACATGATTCTTTGCAGGTATTGATTTGCATGTGTGATTTCCTTGCTAGATTTGGCGTGCATGGTATTTCATGTGGTTCTTTTCTGTCATTGCATGGGTTTTTCCAGGTGTGACTATGTTTTCTTCCTAGCCTTTCCATTTCCGGTTAGCCTTGATGAGATGGGTTCTCATGCTTTTGTTGAGTTGGATTGGCAGATGGATTCGAAGTTGACTCAGGTGGATCTCCAAAATGATAAACACATGGCCTAGTGATCCTTGAACCAGACTGTGTATTATGGTAAAGTCACTAGCCTAGTAACCCCTGAACCAGATTGTGGGTTGCGGTAAAGGCAAGATTGTGTGCCTTAGTGGGCCTAGGAATCCTTGTCGGTGAATGATGGGATATATGGTAAAGACAAGACGTGGATTTCTCTTTGATGGGCCTATTAGTCCTAGGATGTGATGTACGGTAAAGCCTGTAGAGTGGGTCTTGGTGTAGGGCCTAGTGATCCCTGGATCAGACTATGGATTACTGTAATGCCTGAGAGACTAGGAGGTAGTAAAATTTCTCATGGTGTAGGTGGAGAACTCTGGTAGCATCCATGCTTGTTTGGTTATGAGTCCCACATTCATGCTTGGAATATGGAACGAGGGTGATTGGCTGAAGAGAGATTTGGCTTAGACAATATATGGTCAGGCGGAATGTGGTAGTCCCATCCCTGGTTGGTTTTTACATTCATTAATGAGAAGTTCATTTCCTTGGAATTTGATGTGTAAATGTACTGGTTCATATGAGGATCCTATGGCTAATGTATCCCTGATATTTCTGTTGTTATTTTGCTGGTTATGAGCATGTATTCTAACAATGATGATGTATGACTCTCCTCATGTTTGTAATTGTAAATAAATAAACAATGTATCTATGACCTAATAGATGATACTGCAACTAATGATGTAGGGGAAAAATGCTTCTTATTGATTCTCAGATAAGTATGAGACCCCTATGTTCAGATCTGTTATTTTAAGCATGTAGATTACATATTTGTGACATGTTTGACGAAATTCTTGTCATGGCTACTAGGGTTCCAGTCAAGTCCTTATTCTAGTATTTTATTTTGCACCATTGTTTCGCTGTTATATTTCATGTCTAAGCTTGTCATTGAATTCTAGGCAATGACCTGGGCTCTGGGCCTGAAAAAGTGTCTCAAAACAAGGGGACATTGGCACAGGTATTTGGGAAAAATTCTTTGGATGCATGCTTGCATACTCTGTGGGAGCATCCAGAGGCACCCAGATGCACCTATGCCTATAATGTGGGAGCGCTCGGGGGTTTTAAGGCCTAAAACCTCACTAGGACCCAGGGTCTGGTTTCCTGAGTTGTTGGGTTGGATTCTGGGAGTCCTGTTGCTGATGTGAAGGTTTATGTGTTGTGTTTCCGTCGATTCCACTTCCGTAAGGTCAACTAGGAGGTTGAATCTCATTGTAGTAGCCTCTCGTCTCATATTTACCCTGGTTGGCTGGTTACTTAGGTGGATGTGGGATGAGGATATTACAATAAATTTGTTTCCAAGTTTCCTCAGGGTTGGGAGAGCAGTCCTTTGTCATTGTTATTTGGTGCTTAGACCTTTGGTAGCTAGGAGTTTTATTCCCAAGTAGTTCCCTTGGGATTTATGGGGTGTTCTTTTGGTGACCCTAGTGAAGGTGAGCATGGTGCTTGGTGGATTTGATATTGTTGAGCTTCAAAGTGGGGCTCTGTTGTCATTTCATGATTTGTAGGTTGGTGTGCATAGTTGGTATTAGAGGTCTGCATTGCTTGGAAAAATTCTAAGGCAATGGGGGCATGCCCGACGTAGTGGGGGGGCCTGTGGACATTTTGCGAGATGTGGAGGATAGGTGGGGGAGATGGAGGGTTATGGAGGTGACAAGGCTGTGTTCGAGGGAGAGTTGTCTCACGATCGCGTTTCGTCACCCTGTCATGTGGTTGTGCCACCTTCCCTGGACTCTTGGGACATGCAGATTCAAAGTGTGAACACATTCCTAGTGGAAATGGGGCAACAAATGCATGAAGACTAGAACAAAGTAATAACGTTCCTTAATGATTTGCATCACAATCAATGGGAAATCCATGACAGGTCGACCTCACTTTGATGGAGCCAAAGATGAACTAATGAATGGCTAGATCATATTGAGGGTCAAATAGATCACGTAAAGTTCCCTGTTGAGAGGGATCCACAACCCCTAGACATTCCTGGTGCTGGCCAGACACTGATACCTCCTCAAAATTTGTGATGATGGTGGGCCGCATTTGTATTCTCATTGTGTTTTGGGTGCTTTTTGCATTTTATTTATGGGTTCGATGTAAATTTTGGAACTTTTCTATAAGTTTGTGTATCTCTCTCCTGGCCAACAAATCCAATAGGAGGAGAAAGGAGTGGAATTCAAGCAAATCTATTGTAACCCTTTGAAAAATTAATATAATTCATTTGACAGTTAGGTTTTGACCAAGTTTCATAAAAATAAATTAATTGAATATGTGAAATAAGAAAAATATGTGAAATGGGATAATGAAAGTATAAATAATAAAAAATGGAATGTGAATGGTAGAAGAGTTTTAATAGAATTAATAATTAATTAGTTATTTGAAAAACAATGATTATTAATAGGATTAATAATTAATAAATAATGAAGTCAAATAAGAGGTTAGTTAAATTTTTGACCAAATCCCATTAATTTAATGTGAGAAATATAATAATATGTGGAGAATGAAAATATAAAATAATTATTTAAGATTTAAACAAGGTTGAAATTTGAGAAATAATTATTAGGATTCTACAATTAATAAATTACGTAGTCAAACAAATAATTGATTTAAAATATAATTTACATAAAAAATTAGACAATAGATTAGATATATGAATTAACATAGAATTGTAATAGAAATTGTCCAAAGAGAGAATAAAGATTTAGGGAAAATTGCTCAAAAGAGAGAGAATTATATATATATATATATATATATATATATATATATATATATATAACGATTGATTAATGATTGAATAATCATAAGGGGGTCGATTAATCATTTAGGAAACAGGAAGTCAAAGATGAAATTATCAATGGGAAATATGGTGGATGATTGGCTTCCATGATTGGCTAAGCCTATATCCATCTTTTTTATTAAAATTATTAGGGTTCTTCTCGATTTCTAGGGCTTCTCGGATAACCCGAGATTTATAAAATGGAACCAAGGCTAGGATTTTCGAATGTTCAAACCTAATAAAATATTTGGACTTAAAAGAGTGCTTTGCGATGGCAGACTTGGCGAGACAGTTGTGGTTTGTATCCGCTATGTGCTCTTTTAGCCTGGCTTTGAAAGGACGACCAGTTTGGCCAATATAAGACTTCCCACATGAACATGTAATTTCATAGACCCCTGATCCTTGCATCGGGCTTGATTCGTCGTTGGCCGACCAAAATAATTGCTTGAAGGTTTTATGGGGCTTGGAGATGATTTTTATGTTCTTTTTGGCTAAGATCTTCGTTATAAAATCTATGGTCCCTTTAATTTAAGGGACCGTGACTTGGCTACAAGATGGAGCGGAGCGAGATCAGGATTAGAGGATCTAGGGTGAGAAACAATTTGAAAGACTTTTTTGATTTGAGTGGAGGAGTAGCCATTGGCTTTAAAGGCTTGGAACAAATGAGATTTTTCCACTAAAAGGAATTGCAGGGTAGAGATTTTTAGAACTCTAGATATGAAGGTTTTTAGAACCCTAATTTTTGAGCTAAATGATGAGGAGAAAATGCACGAAGATAACTAATGATTTTTTCTTTTTTAATCAAAATATTTACAAAATATTACATTATAACATTTCTATCATACTGAATTAGGGAGTGTCTCTCAACACAATTAAATAAATATTTTATATATTAAACATATATCATATAAAAAAAGAAGAAACTAAGTTATATTAAACACCTACAAATAAAACTAAGTTGTATGAAATACCTAAATTGAAAACTAAATTATATGAAACACCTTAATTTAACATCCTATTAAAAAAGGCTATTCAAAATTTCATTATCAACATGGACAATGAATTTTAGAAACAAATCACTTTCAAAACGAATCCTTGCTCTTCTACTAAAGTCTTTCTTAATATTTTTTCCATGGGCCCACACTTAAATTGCAGAGGAAGGAACGCTGCGAGGAACCAAAGATAAGGCTTTTTCTAATAAAGTTAGAATAAACTTTTGAGGCACAAGCTTGACAGCATTAATCAAGATTTCCAAAATGCCATTTTTACATAATTTCCCGGCCCAAAACGATGCCTCGTTGGACGAATAGAGGTGACAGGTGGTACGGAAAACATTCCCAAACGCTTCACAGTACCGAAGTTCACATCACGATGGACCGCTGGATGCGTAAAGAAGCCACAAATTCAAATTCGCTGTAGACTTTTTTGGCCGGAATCCGGAATCTGGTAAATCGTTTTTTTTTTTACAGTAGAAATGGATACAGATTTTCAAAAAGATTTGGGCCTAATTTACATTATTTTTTCGCTCTAATTCTTGAGGAAAGAGAAAGCTCCTTTTCTCAATCTATATGAACCCTCTGTCAATCAGCGGAAATACATATGGCCTATATGCTCTCTCTTAGAAATTTGCGCGGCAACTTTATGCTATACCGAACAGTAACGTAGTTCGTCGTCCTTGCAGGGTCTTGTTGAGGTTTTGGTAGGTTCGAATCGCTGAATCAAGTTTAGAAGGATCTGCCCTGAGTCTTGCTTCCTCCTGAAGGCTGAGGATTGTGTGAACTGAAGGTCTTGTTGGGAATTATGGAAGAAGGAATGGCTTCTTTTGCTTCAACGTCTGGGTATAACATTCCATCTGTTTTCAAGGTAATGTGTGTTGCTTCTGACAAACAAGAGCTTAGTTTTGTTGAGAAGGTCCAACTTCCACAGGACCAGATTTTACTTCTTTGCAATGAGCTTGTTCCCAATTCTGCAGTAACCACCGGTGCTCAATTTACCCAAATGCATATAAATTTCAATGCACTAAATCAGCGATGCTTGCCTGTGGTTGCATTCTACGGGAACAAGCAAATGATGGCAGAGGCTTTCAAGAAGCAGGGTTTATTAAGAGAAGAAGAGGGACTTGATCAGTTGGAACCAGGACTGTATGCAATAGTTCGAGAATCCGCCATTTATGTTTTCTACTGGCATGAAGGTCAAGAACTCAAAGAAGCCTCGAGGAAGGACGTTTCTTGCAACTTCATTCGATATCTCGTAGAGCTCTCTGACTATCTGTACGTTTGTGTTCAGGGCTACTATCCTTTTGAAGCTTCAGCTTCTTCGGCCAGAACTGCTTCTTTTAAAGGGAGACGCACCAAGAAGCTTCAAATAAGCCATGTGAAAAATTCTGAGAACGATGTCAGGCTTTCCGATGGATTTAATGTTGCCATTGATAGGCAATTCAAGAAATCGGCTTCGGCGCCTCCCGTAGCACCACCAAGTAATGTAAAATTCTGTGATGGTTATAATCGATGTGCTTTCTTGACTGCAGATTACAGGCCTTCAAGAGTTTCTACAAGGCCCGAGTGGAAAACTCTGAAAGGAACTCATCAACTTCGAAGTCAAATCGACAGCTGGTTGAAGGACGGAGATTTGAACTTCTGCAAAATGAGCAATAAGGGTTTCGTCTCCCTGCTGCAGCATGGTAAATTTCCACGATATGATGAATACTGCAATTTCATGAAAACTCTCAACGCTTCCATGGCAGAAGCCCGAGTAGGCGCTTCTGCCGAGCTCTCTGTCCGAGCAATTCAGGAGAGTGTCGTTGCCTGCTTTCTGAAAATTCTACCAGAATACTTTAATGGAGCACAAATTTTTGACTCCCTTGGGACTGCGTCCTCACAACATCAAGAAGAATTACGTGGCCCTGGTTCTATTGATAGGTTTGATCAACTGCACAGAGAGTTGAGTAAGATCTTAGCAGGCAGGGATTGTGATAAGAAGCTCATCTTTTTTGGATCGGAGGTTAAATTTACTGGTGATTATCATGCTGGTCAAATTTATAAGATTGAAGGGCCCCATAATGAAAGTGGGCCTGTTAGATATGGAAGAGAACTAATTTTGAAATGTTCACATCCAAAGGAGACATTGAAGGCCACGCTACTGCAATTCAACGAAGAAACATCTGAAGCTTCATTTTCATCTTCAGGTGAGAAGGTAAAATTGAGTAATAAAGGTACTAAAGGGGCCACGCCACTGCAATTCAACGAAGGAACACATGTGGCGTCATTTTCATTTTCAGGTGACCGAGTAAAATTGAGTACTAAAGCAACTAAAGGGGGCGTAGAGGGAACCTTTGAAGTTGTCAATGACAGTTCCATCGTTGTTCAAAATTGGGTGAAGTCTCTGATTCCTAAGAAATTGCAGTATTTGGGTAAAAACATCGGTTTTGTAGCATTCCTGGTTACCAAAGAAGCTAGTGACGAACATATGTCTTCAGTTGAAAAGTCTCTCCTTGAAAAGATTTTGACAACAGAGAACTTAAAGAGTGTTGAGCACGATCTACCAGATGGGATTTGCAAGCTTTTCAAACTATTCGAGTCAACAGTTGGAGGTCCTCTTGATCAAGCGGCGTGGGTCACACTCCGATCTCATAAACAGGCCGGAACAGTAATTTCACATCTTTATAAGACATCCAGAGAAGAATTCATAAAAAACATTGAAGCTATGGTTTGGAAAGAGTTGCGGAGTACTCTTCAAAAAAAGTTCGAATCTGAAGGAAAAGAAACTGTGAATCTGCTACAGGAAAACCTGCATAGAGAGGAAGACGCATTCCTATCAGAAATGAAGCGGGACATGTCGGTGATCACAGGCAAACCTGTTTGCAGGTCCATCGAGGGTTGTGAAGTTCAGAGTGTTTGGTATGGTTACTATGAACAGGTTGTTCTGAAGGTTTCAATTGAAAGACTTGAGAAACCAAGCATTGCGTGGAAGATTTCTGAGCTGATGCCAAGGAAAAATGATTTGGAGGAGTTAAGCCGAAACGCCGAGTATCGGATCACTCCTACGTGCACTAATCAATTTGAGTTAGTTACCCTTGACCCTGAGGTAGAACGAATACTACAATTGGTGGCTCTCAAGTCCGGGCACTTGTTGGCGTTCATTCAGAATTTGGCTGATCCATGCCTGTATGTTTATAGCTGCTCGCGCATGGGTTCAAGGTTAGATGGCATAAATCCTATTCGAAGATTCAGGAGGGGTTACGATTTATTGTCTTTTGATGAAGGTACTCGATTTGTAGCCTTATATGATAAGCTAACCTCTAAGGTTGCAGTACACAAGTTTGATGATTCTTTCCGCAAACTAGACTGGACAGGGGTAGATGTGGATCTTCATAAATTTTCTGGCATGGGAATCTTAACCTGGATGCATCTGATACCAGGTAAAAGGGAATTGATCCTGATTGATGATACAAACAGGGTCAGGGTGGTGGAACTCCATCAGCAGCCGATGATGAAACCTAGGCTACTAATTCTTCCTTCACCTGTTTCAGTAGCCCTTGTTTCTTTGGATGGATCATTTTTATTTGTCTTTCGCAAGTCAGACAACAATGACGAAGTAGTAGAAGATATTGACTTTTCTGTCGTGGTGGAGATATATGTCTTGGCTGATGTCATGAGCTATTTGAGGACCATTCCCCTAAACAAAAGAATCAGAGATTTGGGAGAGCTTCAAGTGAAGGTTGTAAATTTTGGATCACAGAGTCATCTTGTTTTCTTCAGTACATCAGTTTCTCATAGCATTTCTTCCCACATATTGAAAACTATTTCAGCAAAGGAAGTTGTCCAATTGCAAGCAATAGAAAGTACAGAAAACAAGGTAGTTCAAGTGCCCGAAGAAAGAAGAATTTCTGGAGCTTGTTCCCAATTAGAGTATATATACCATATTTTTGATAAGTTTGCAACCAGTCCGGCACTCTTCAGTGAAGATAAGAAGACTGTTTTTATCAATGTAATACTAAACACCAAAGACATTGATACAAAATGTAATGAGGATGCATGTAAGAATGCCTTGAGAACTCTTCTTCAAAAACTGGAGAAGGAAAAAGGTAAAGATTTCTCAAATACAGAGATTAGAATTGATGTGAAAAGATTTGAACCATGGATATCTGGGGGTTCAGTTGATCTAAAGGGCTTGGTAACCAAGGCTATGGGGACATGGATTCGCAGGCTTGCGTGCCTTGTTCCTATCCAAATAGCCCGAGCAGAAAACAATGGACTGCTTGCTCTCAAGGATGGGTTTCAGATGCCACCGGAACTGAGTTATACAGACAGTTTATCTCTGACAAATTTGATAACTTTTGGCATTTATGACACAGTTCTTAGTAACTGGGAGGGCGAGATTATGGTCATATCATCCATGGGAAAACAAAGCAGCGGGAAATCTTATTTGTTAAACCACTTGTCAGGGTCTCTTTTGGATGTGGCAGGTGGAAGGTGTACCGATGGAGTGTGGATGACTGTGAGAGCAGCAGAGAAACGCATTTATGTCATGCTGGACTTTGAAGGACTGGGTAGTTTTGAGCGGACAGAACAAGAAGATATGCTACTATCTGTTCTTAATGCAGCCCTAAGCAATTTAACGATCTTCAATAAGAAGGTAGGCTCTTAAATTCTTTTGAAGTGTTTTTGATATAAAAATAAATTATTACACATGAAAGCATATATATAAAAGAAAAATATGATGTAATAGATTATTTCTGTTTCATTGAGATAATTGCTGCAATAAAGTCGGAAGAAGGTATAATTGAAATCTGTTTTCCTTCCTTAATAAATAAATTGTTTGGTCAGGTACCGTATTTGATTAGACTTTTTAAGAATATGACCCTAAGACATTTACAAAGAAATTTACAGTGTACTTTTCAATTAAAATAATAGTAACAATCAAAGTTTAATGTTACCATTCCTAAGTCGAGAATAAAAAATTGATGTTATCATCTATAAGTCAAGAGAATAAGTTTCATATTGAATATGGAATATGAGGTTACCCTGTAATCAGGATTAACATCTGGCTTTATGTATGGAACCAGTACTTGCGTTAAAATGTAAAGCCTTAGAGGTGATTATGGTGGCATAATGGTTTATTTGTAGATGCTGTTTGGGTTATAATCCTCATTTTCCTCAAAGAGTATACATTTTGAGTGGGAGACAACCTAAAAAACATCTGGCAAGGGTGGAAACTTGCTCATTCGACCTGCATTGAGGAATGGTATGCCAATAGGTTTTTCAAGGGTAGACTATGATGCACCATTTCATTAGAGTAATATATAACCAAAAGATGTTGAGAATGTTGTCCAAAGCCATTCAGTCTGAGTAACATCTGAATTTTTACTGACAGTAAAAAAATAAAAATCAAGAGAGTAAGTTGATGCCCGTCATCAAGATGGGCTTTGGTGAATGCAAAATTCTATTGAAGTATGAATGCAAAATTCTAGTGAATTGTATCATAATATTGATTAGGAAACTGACATTTCAAAATATGTATTTGATAGTCATAAAATTGGAATCGTAAGACATTTATCATTGGTGAATCCACTCTTCGTGAACGAAGTTTTTGGAGGTGGTCTTTCATGCAAAATCTATCACATATGATTTGTATAAAATCTTGCAAGACCAAACCTTGTTTAGCTTGGTAACCCATTTAAACTCTGTATTTGAAGAAGACCATAGCTTGGCAACCCGTTTAAACTCTGTATTTGTAAAAGATCACTGAACACGGTGGGAGTCAATACTGTGTGCAGGAGGAGATAGAGGTTCTTGCTAGGTGTATCATAAGGCCATCCTCATTCTTTCCATGTTGAATCCTGAAGATAATTGTTTAATTTGTGGTGATCTTCAATGGAGATAGGATTTTGCAACTCTTTAATGTTAATTCTGTGTAAAGTCAAAAAAAACTTTTTGTGTGTACGAGTTTTCCATTTTAGCTATGTTCCGTTTTCTACATTGTATAGTTCGCTCCAATAAAATACATTTTTGCTTAATCTTTTTGTTTAAAAGGTAGGATTTCAATAGTACGTATTTGTAGTTCTCCAATACCAAATTGATTTAAAAGGCAAGTCTCAATTTCTTCCGGATCTCCCAATTGCTTTGTATTATCGAAGAGTCTTGGATTTGGAAGATAGGAAGTTGAAATAGTATCAGAAACATAAAAATCTATGAAGCTCACCCATATATTTTCCTTCTAAAATCATGTCTCTGAATTGGGATAATAAAAAGGATCTCTGTGAATGCAAAATATAAATCAATTGGCTAATAATATTTTAAATAATATATCTGAAATTTGAATTGTTGGGCTCAATGATCTCCACTTAATCCCTCCTGGTTGAAATTGAATTTTGTTAGAGTTGTTTTCGAATGCTTTTAAAAACTCGCATAATACTCCCGTCCGTATGTAACAGGACTTCCATTTGGACAAAGAGACAGAAGTAGTCTTTGACCGCTTCCAGAATGGGATCAGCCTTGTTAAGCAGGACAAGGACAAAAAGCTCTTCAAGGGAATTTTCTATATTGCCATCAAGGACGTGGACAGTTCGGATGTGGATGATTTGAAACATGAATTCGAAGAGAAAATTTCCAAAATATGTTCCAAAACTCATGAAAACTTTCTCTCAAAAATGTATGGCGGAAAGGTTGAAATAGCTGCAATGCCTCCATATAATCGACCTGAGTACCAGGAAAGTATAAGGGAAATCGCATGTACAGTAGAAGAGATGAATTCATGCTATCACAACAGTATCGCTTTCTTGAATGATGTGAAGCTAGTGATTGCTCAGATTGCAGCTAAAGACTGGACTTCTGTAGATAGTAAACGTGTAGCCCTCAGGGTGGACATACTAAGGAGAAATCTAAAGTCTGCTATAGATAGAGGATGCCTTTTTACTACAGGGGAAATTCAAATGCTAGTTAATTTGGATACGCAGCAAGAAGTTTCAGATTTTCCAGTTGCTGTTGAGGAGTTCACATTAAATGATTTCCCTGATACTGGCTTAGAATTGGCACCTTCACAAGAACCAACGGCCGTTGCTGGAAACATTTTATCTGAGCTCAGGTCAAGATTAGAAACTGTTGTGCCGAGAAAAGGAAATGATGGTGAATGGTGGCACTCCGTTTTCGAAAGATTTTTGGGTGCAATGGCAGATCGAAGGCGAAAGCGAGTTGAACAATGGTTGACGTCAAACACAGTGGAATTTCTCGGTTCTGATGAGGTGCAAAAATTACAGTTAGAGGCTGCTGCGGGTATTGCAGAAATGAAGCAAAGGCTGTCTGTCTGCGGATGTAAATGCTCCAAATGCTTTTGGAGATGTGTGCATGAAAAAGGCCATGTCTCCTCTCATTCTTGCATGGGTAGCCATGTATGTTCAGAAAAATGTACCTTCTGCACCATGGAGGAAGCAGGGAATTCAGTTGAGGAATGCAACACCATCGAGGAAGCAGGGAATTCAGTTGAGGAATGCAACACCATCGAGGAAGCAGGGAATTCAGTTGAGGAATGCAAAGATTTGTCAGGCCATGAAGGCCCCCATGACTGTAAAATGAGAAACCACACCTGTGGGCAAGTTTGTGACTTGTTTCAGAAGTCATCCAGCTGTAATAAATCATGTTCTATTAAGCTTGGGCATGAGGGTCCACACAAGTGCAATTCTCCTCAACACATGTGCAAGAAAAATTGTTCTCTTCCCAGTTGCCAAAATCAGTGTGTTGTCCCAATTGAGTTTGGGGATCATGATAGGCATGCTTGCCATGAAAGATACTGTCAATCCCCATGCCTCGTGAAGGGATGTACGAGGACATGTGGTCACAAGGACCATTTTCATGAGCTCAATCGTGATGCAGAACATCTATGTGGGAATGAGCATGTGTGCCTTGATAAATGTGAGGTGCCTGGAATATGCGAGATTTTTACTGAATTAGTTCGCCAAACAAAGCAGTTCCAAGGCCGTAGAGGGTCTTTTGAATATGAGCATGTATCAGAGCAGAATGGTCTACGAAAGGATTGTTGTGTCCCAATACCAGCCTTTAAGAGGAGCCATGAAGGACCTCATGTTCATACAACTAAGGAGGATGCTATACATTATTGTGACACAAGATGCCATTCTTGTGGTTATTTTTGCCAACTTCCGATCGATCACCCTGGCTTGCATAACACCGTGCATGGTAATATGAGAAACGCCAAATTTATTTCAGAAACAGAGGAGATTGATATTGATGATAGAAAATATGCATGGGGAGAAACAGGACTGGCAGAAATGTGCAATATGCATTGTAAAAAACAAGGCAGGGGCCACATTCATTTGGTGCCATGCCCAGAAAACTGCACAAGCAAGCTCTACGATGGCTCCAGGCACGAGACTAGGAAATATGGTCCCGACCTGGATGTACCCAAGGATGAGATGAGCCATGAGACTTATTGGAAATATATTAGATTTGTCGATCCCTGCACGGAGGAAGAGCAGACTGAGTTTGGCCTTTGCAATCACTATTGCAGATCAGAGGAGCATGAAGATCTTTCAGACAAAAAGTCTGGTGCAGCTCAGAAATCTTATTGCACTGAGAAACTTTGGCATGCTCCCATCAAAAGAACTGGATTCAGTGTCGGTTCTGCGGGCTATATAACAGATGATGGGCACCATTTTGGCTGTGATCATTCCAAGAATGTTCCTCATCATGTCATTTTTGTCATTGATAAATCGGGGTCCATGGGTAGTCTAGATATTAAGCCAACAATGTCCATGTTTTCTCCTTTGCATGATTGTAGGCTTGGTTGTGTATATGAGGCAATAATAAGGTTTATAAGAACTCGTCTTAGGACGGTATCTGATGATTCAGTATCAGTGATTCTCTTCGACTGCAGTGCATTTATTGCTATAGAGATGAAAGAGATGAGGGAGGAAGTTGTTCATTTGCTTCTTCCTTATGATGCAGATGGTGGAACTACTTATTCATCTGGGTTGGAATTGGCTGAAAAGGTGATGATCAAAGCCTCAAAAGATCCTACAACTGATCAGAAAAAACCAATGATTGTGTTTTTGAGTGATGGAGATAATGGTGGGGGAGGGGATCCTCTATATTATGTTAACAGAATGAAACAACAAGAGCCGAGGATGATTCTGCATACCATAATGTTTGGAACTGAAGCTACGACCAATATCCTCATCGAAATGGCAAATATTGGCAATGGAACATTTCAGCATAGTCTCGATGAAGTGCAATTAGCAAGAAGCTTTGAAGACCTAGCCACAAGTCTTAAGCCCAATGTTGCAGCCTTAATGTAGGGATGTGCCAGGTATTTTAGACTAATATTTGGTTATAGAAATTCTACTGCATAGTACAGACTAAGTTAGATATCTGGATTTTTGTGATGCAAAATCTATGTCCTTATGAATCAGTTCTTATGTTTTATTTGAGTAACGTAATGTGGTAGGGTAGCTCACTTCTATGCATGAAGGAATACAGAAACCGAGGCCAGCTTACGAGGAGACATCTGCACGATGTAGCCAGATCTGAAGTTCACGAAAATATACATATTTGAATCATGTAACGCAATATCGTAGCCCCATATTTGTGGATGAATATACAAGCTACAAAAGCTAATATGAGGTAGGGTAACTATGTGAATATTGTAGGCCATATCCGAAATTCAAAAGATACACATATTTGCTTTAATGAAGTATCCATTAAAAAATATCATGATTTTTGCAGTTTTAGGTTTCAATGAACATCATTTTATGATATTGTTTTTGCATATTTTCTAGTTGTGAGCTCCTCTTGTCCCTTAAAGTTGCATTTGTTACTAATAGTTAACATATTTTATTGAAATCTGTTAATATACACTACATGTTGCAGAATGAACTGCTTAATTATATTTGTTGGAATACTGAAAACAGTTGTTGATTTTCTTTTGCGATTCTCTCTCAAATGTGACTATAAGCTGGTTAGTAGTCAATGTGCTCTGTTTTCCTCCGCTTTCTCCACCTATCTAACCATGATTCGCTCTCAACAGTGCCCACTCATGCACTGTGAATGTCCACATCCAGTCTTTCAGTCTCTCCATATATTGTTCATCTCCATCAAGCAATGTTGGGCTATCCTCATCCGGTTGGGATAGTCTATCAAGTACATGAAGTGCTATCGCATTTACTTTTGATTCCAAAACTGTGTTCACCTCAGCAACTGAACTCCTTCATATGAAGTTGAATCTCACCATACCTAGGCAAAGTTTCACCCTGGTTTCTGTGGCATTCTTCTCTGTGATGGTCCCTTTTTCGTGCTGTTGTGAATGATGTCTCCTTCTTCCATATCCAAGAGAAATCTCATTCCTGAATCCCCGCTTCTCCTAAGCATTTGTTTTCTGCAACCTGCAAATCAGCCTTATTTTAAGCAATTTTATCCTCTCTGATCTTCTCCTTTAAGAGGTCTTTAGCTGCAAGCTTATTGTCTTCTCCAGTGCTCTTCACTAAAGTTTCCACAATCTTTTCTAGGATGCAATTTGCAATGTTATTCTTGTCCTCACATTTATCTACATGCAAGTCTCTACATGCTCAATCCTCTTAACCTCTTCTTACATGTTCTAAACAACACAGACATTCTTATTATTTATGCACTCTCAAGTGTGTCACATTCTTTCAAGCTGCAAAGCACTTGCACAACTAAGACCGCCCCTGAAATCTCCCTCTTTTCAATTCATTGTCTTTCTTTCTTCTCCAAAGCCCTTATTTTTTTATTTCATGATTTGGATCTCCACTTTTCTTTGTTTTCTTTTGTCACACTCTTTGATTAGTTGCAAAATAGTCTGTATCTCTTCAACGATCCACTTTTTCTCTTCTTGATTCACCTGCTTCTTCCCCACTGTTTTTAACTTGCGGAAGCAAACACAGAGCACCAATTCTTGCTCTCCATATGGGTTTCTTTGGCCGTCTCGATTTTATTAGATGCTTTTATGCACCTTAGTGCATTTTAATGCTCTTAAAGGCATTGCAAGGATTAGTAAAGCAAATGAATTCTTGCTTTCTAATTTAAATTTATCTCACCAATCTCTTGTTGGCTTCTCAACAGCTCACTCTCATAAAAATGTTTAAAATACACTAATAGACCCAAGGCCATGTTTCCCTCTTTGGTTCTTCTCTTGAACTAACTCTCTTTTGGGGCCAAGGCCATGTTTCCCTCTTTGGTTCTTCTCTTGAACTAACTCTTTTTTGGGACCAAGCTTTTAGTTGTAAATTTACTGCAATTGCTCTCCTCTATAGGTCATCTTCTTCTCTAAAGATCAAGTTGCTTTAATACCAAAATGATGGAGATTGGAAGGGAGGCAAGTTTGAACTTGAAACATATATATACCTTTACATGGGAATGATACTAGCTAGATGATTGACATCATTATGATCTCAATTAAACATGTAAATGTCTGAATTTAATTAATCTTGAAATTAAATTTTAGACCATAGTATCAAATCACACAATCGTTTGAAATTAAATAGCAGTTGCATATAATCAATTTCATACATACATAAGTAATTTCTCCTCCAAAATCAGCTTTTTGTTCTCTCAAAAAATGTACAAGCAAACTTCCGCATGCTTCCAAAAAACAATTTCTGCATGACTACCCAAATAACTTTGCATTGAGTGAAAGAACATCCCGAATAAGGAAAGCTTGTTGTATAGTGGTGACAACAGTTATATGGATTGTCTAGACAACTAGACAGTGCTATACACATGTTTGTATGGACTTTCATACAACATGATGTACAAAGCTACATGTTGTTTAGATTCGTCTCTACTTGAATCCCCGCTCTCTCTCTCACTTAGTCACTCACTCTTAGATTTTGTAAGATCCCAAATGATGAAATAATCAACAGATCTGGCACATTAAGGTGTTCTAAATAAAAGTATTTTCAATAAAACACTAAACACAAAAGGGATCTAGAAGAATGCAACCCTTAATTTAGAAAATGAGACATGCCCAAATACATGCAAATAATGGAGCCCTTGCCTCGGCAAACACGACTTCTCAATGAAAAAGAAAATAAAACTACTGAAGCACAATGTGAACCTTGGATGGATCCACCAACAAATGTCACCACAGAGTTTTCGTCTCGGGATCAAGCCAGAACTGGCCACGCCAAGTTACCAACAAAACACAAATAGATAGACTAGTTCAAGATGATCCAAATGCGTAGCTCCTACCCCCTTAAATAGGCTTGAGGGACTCTCTAGAAACCTTATTTTATTATTTTCCCTCGAAGAACGAAGGTAAATACGAGGGGCAGATATCGTGGGAAAATACCACAGGAAATACCATGGGTGGGTTTCATCCATTTTGACAATATCCAAAAAAAAGGAATATTACAAATTTTTCCCTTTTTTAATGAAGTAAATTGCAAAATAGAATTACTTTTTGAAAATTGAAATATTTGAAGCTACTTTTCGGATGTTTTCACTAAACCTATGTGGAGCTCCTTATCTGAGCTATATTTTTCAACACTCCCTCTTAGTTAGTTAGAATTTTTGCACCAATCCAAGTCTATCTCTAAATGCCTCAATTTTACTCTTTGCTAAGGGTGTGGTTAGAATATTAGTGACTTGTTGATCAAGGTAAATATACTAGAACTTCATTGTTTCCTTCAAAAGCCTTGCCATATGAAGTTATAACATCTCTATTTTTTTGGACATATCATGAAACATTGGATTCTTAGAGAGTTCGATACAATTTTGATTATCACATTAAATGGTCGTAGGTTCCAACCTCTAATCAAACAAACCTATAAGTATCTTGCAAAGCTAGATAGCGGTACAACAAGCACTACCGATTGACATGTATTCTATCTCTGTTAAGGTAATTGTCATGGGATTTTTCTTCCTATTGAACCAATATCATTGTTGATCCAAAGCTAAAGCAATACCATGAGGTGCTCTTCTTGTCAATTGCATTGTTTTCCCAACTTTAGTTTGAATGCCCTTGCAACCTTTGTTCACCATCTGTAAAATAACTCAAACCATAATCTACCATGCCCCTTATTGTTGCAAAATTTAGCAAGCCTTGTGAGGGGACTCACAAGGCAAGGGCCAAACCCTATGGCAACAATGAAGAAGGATTTCAACCATCACCTCAACAATATTCCTCCTATTTTCATTGGAATTTCACCACAATGGAGGTTTCCTTATGATTCACCTATAAGGATATTCTAATTAGAGGGCTCAGGGTGATATACACAGGCTAGGGAAAGATAACGTAAGATAGAATAAGCCCAAATCTTCTCTATAAAGAAGCAAATATTCTTACCTTAGACGATGAAAATTGATTGGAGTAGGGGGAAAATATAATTTTCCACTTATAAAATCATAAATATCTTTTTGTGAAGGGAGAAATTAAATATAGAAGATGCACCATAAGAGTTTTTCTATAGGTTTCTTGGAAGAATAATTTTAACATGCAAAAATTTACCAAGATCTCTCTAATAAACAATATGCATTAAGTCATTGAACAGTTAAAAACCCTAGCATAAATTCATTCACAAGAAAATATAGAAAAAAACAGTAACACACTTACAAATTCCTTAAATAAAAGCATTCTTTCAATCTCAAAAAGACATCTCCAATGCAAAAATAAATCTACAATAGTAAGATGCTCCATAAAAATCACAGTTCTACCAAGTATAGTAGTAGACCAAGGCAATTCACACTCTCTTTAAGGAGGTCGAATTCACATGTATGAGGATGAAAAGAATAAGTGGAGCGATCTTCTATTTATATGAGGTATATCCCTTTAGTTTTACAAAATAATAAGCCTACAAGTCTTAAAACAAGTTTGACTTGAGTGTTTGACATGAAAAGGGGTTACAAGTAAACCCCATAGCTCAAAAGAATAAATAATGCCATAAATGCCCACACATGTGGGTTGATATTCTCCAAAAGCATGATGCCATTTCCTTTTTTAGCAACAAATGCTAGAAGGTGTGGAATGGGCTAAGGAGAATCCTCATCATTAGAATAAACTCCAAACCTCAACTAGAAGCCTCAAGAAATGCCTCAAAGTGCCTCCATGTCCAAAAACCATGCTCTAGGTGCCAACGTCACCCTCTTAAGGGCTAGATGGGGGACATGGCATTATTTCCCTCTCCATTGTTGGGGCTCCAAGAATGAGTACAAGTCCTCCCTTGTCGCCCTGGTGATGACCATCATCATTTGGACTGTGAATCATGGAACACCCATCAAACAATGTTAAGGCTAGCCTAGGGCGCTATGCGTCTGTTGGGTAAAACATCAAGTAAATCCAACACCAAGAAAGATGTGCTCAACATTTCAACACATGGGGGTACTCTGAGGTGTTGGTCATCATGTGGAACCACCAAAGTTCCTAACACTATACTCTAGAGGGGAAACAATGCATCTGCAAGGTCATCATTACTCTTTAGAAGGTGCAAAATGACCTAGCCATGTTGTGCAGTGGAGTGATGTAAGACGCCCTCAAGGGCCTTTGGTTTTCTATGAAGAGCCATTTGGAAAAAACATCTCAAGATGAAGTGAAAACCACCAATCATTATGGTCATTGACCATAAATGCATCGGAATAGACCATACTTAATTGTTAAGGGCATAATAACCCTTCAAACAAAAGCCATATTCAAATATTTAACTAGAACAAGTACCGTAAAAGTGTTCCCTACTTGTGTTAGGGATGGCTACATGGTCAACCCTATTTGATATTTCTAACTCCTAATGGGAGCTGACATGTCCTAGGTCAACCCTTCAATCCATAAGTGCTTGCGACAATAGTGTCAATATAGGGGAAGGACTTTAGGGAAAGGTTCCATGGCCATGGGACTAGCTGATAGATGTTCATCATCTTGAGTGTATAGATGTGAGGGAGAAATTGTGGAGGCATGAGTTACCCCTTTCCTCGACTTGCTTTTTCCACCCTTCTGGTGCATCTTTTACTTTATTTTGATAATGCTTTAAATGAGAGCATAGCTTAGCAACCCAAGCTCACTTTTAATGATTTAACATTTATTTACCCCTTAATGATGATTTGGTTTATCGCTCATTGGGTTGGGACATGCAAGAGTTCTTTTTATTAAAGTGCTCAAGGAATTGGGTGATGGCTAATGAAGGGGGTATATTTCATGCTAGGTTTTTTCCCATGTGCTAGTTATTGTCCCAACAATCTTTTGCATTTTAACCTTTTTTTTTTTCCTTTCATTGTGGCCATTTTATGATTTTAACGTTCTTTAGTTGCATCAACCTCCAGTGCAAAGTTTCCATCCCAGACTCAAGTATGAGGGAAAGAGGGTACCAATCCCAATGAACCGATGACCACAAGCCCGAAGAATTGAGATTGAATAAGGGAAATGATGCAAAGTGGTAAGTATGAAATAAACATGGACACATTACTTTAATCCGAGTCTCCCAAGTAGTACCCCTCTTATAATCCTAAGGTTGCATAAAGGTCCCATCGGACTAGGGTAAATAACTAACCTCCTTGGTAAAGTGAGAGGATAAGCTTACAATCAAGATCATTCAATCAACTAGATCACCCCTTAATCCATGTTAATATTCCCAAAACATCAAGTAAAAACACATGATTGCAATATGTTTAAATTATATGTTGAATGATGACCCACCTTCCTTCAAGAGGAATGTTGGATGGTGAGATGTGTTTGATTGGTGAAAATGGTGGAGGCTCTTGGCATACTATCATGTACCGAGACATGTAGGGTTGTTGGTTGGCTCGTTGTCCAAAGTTGGAAATTTTTTTCTCCTATAGAGTTACCCACTTTTTGTTGGGTAACACCCTTCAAATACTGTAATACAAATTTTGCTACTATTGATTACCCCAACGTTGGCTCCACTATGAACTAACTCAAGGTGTTCACTACAAAACATATGTATGGCTTGGTGCTGACTAGATACAATAAATAGCGTGTCAATTTCCTATACAGTGTGAGATACAACAAACTATGAATTTGAAGTTTTCACCTTCTTTAGATTAGTGATCATGGTTATGGACATAGGTTTGCAATGCTACGTTCAAAACCTATTTATGATTTGAATTGAATACCTACCTTGCCCAAGGGAACCTCCTTTGGTATTTTCAAAATATCTAAACCTAAGACGTAATGCATCACACCATTGTTCATCTTTAATTTAGCTGTTGTTGTAGCTCCTAGAGACAACCCTGAGTTGCAAAAGACCAGTGCCTAGGACATCTTAAAATCAAAGGTTAAATGTGGACAATTATAAGGATGCCTCTGACAGAATATTGATAAAGAGAATAATGGTTTTGGTGGTTCAGGAATGGAGAACACCTTGGCGTCTGATTCATGTGAATTACCCTATATTGCAAGAGGGCTCAAGAGGCTGTATGGCTCGGTAGCTTTTCAAGTGGGCCTAGTATGAAACAATGAGCAGAGGCTTTCAAAATATGTAGAGGTGTTGAGAAGGAACGAAGGGGGAGGAACCCGCGAGAGCAGGGTTAAAAGTCTTAAGAATCTATCTCCCGTGAACTCAGAGGATGTGGATATGAATGAAATGTGAACAACAACAGAGATTCGTGGAGTGCGAATTAAGGGGGCACAACAAGTTTAACACATGAGCGGTATTCATACACAAATTCATGAATGAAAAATGCATACCATCGATAGCTACATTACACGAATCATCAAAGCAACAGAACATGATGGTTGATTATACATAAACAAGAGATTATTGATAAACAAAATAATACATATACATACTACTCATTACTCCATATGGAATCCAAATAAACAACGCTGTATATCATATTAAGTTTAAAACAACTCTCCCAAATATGTACCTCAGAGCACCAGGAGCACAGTCATACAGAACTACAAAAAAATTCTCCAAAATTTAGAACCTTGTTTTCTTCACTAAGTTCGCTCTTTATAGTTTTTACATTGGAGCTCATCAGCCAGACATTTCTCGGACGGATATTCCTGCTTGATCTTACTGTTTCCTATCAAAATAAAAAATGATGTGATATAACTGCATCGTATCAAAAGCACTACTCTTCGACACTGATTACAACAGAAACATAAAAATTAAACAATACTTAGGGTGAAATCGAGATTTCACTCAATTTTACAACAAAACTGAAAATGAAACAGAAAAGAAAAACAAAAGGCCGCGTGGGCTTGATCATGATAACTTTAATAGGTATGATGAGGAGTGGCGGAACCCCCCGAGTTGCGTGGTCAAGCTAAAGAAACAGAAGAGTGAGAGTTGCGAGGCGGCTGAGGTGGGGCCCAAGCTCATATCGCAAATCGCAATCAGAGCTTCTGCTATGGGAAGGCAAAGGGTAAATTGTATGATATGCGATGTGTGATTGCGATGGTGGAGAGGTGACGTGTCAAGATGGAGGTGGAGCTGCCCGCACCTTCGCAAATCACAAGGTTTAACATATGAGCGGTGGAGGGTAAATGGTATGATATGCGATGTGCAATTGCGATGGCAGAGAGGTGAATTATTGATGATAAAGGTTCATGCGGAAAGGTGAAAAGGGCCAAGGTTTAATCACATTGGGGGTTTTGTGAAGGAGTGCAATGGTAAATGTATGGAGTTTTGCGATGTGCGATCAACGATTAAAGAAGGGGCCTACTTTCCGTCCTTGTGTGCTGTCACAGGGCAACATTGGCTCCATCTGGGGACAACGTGCTGTTCTCAGTGTGTTGAGAACCTGCAACTTGAATGCCTGTGCTTTTTTGGGTGTATGGAGTTGCAAATGCATACTGTAAATCTGAATTGAAATTGCAACTGAGTTGTGCACTGCAAACTATCAAAACGGAAATCAATGCCTCCCTGAAAATCTCGAATGCTGAAATCTGACCCAAGCTGAAATTGAAATCTGAAACACACTTTAACTGAAAACAACAAAGCAATCTGAAACTAAATTTGGAAAGATGCTCATAGTACTAAGCTTATTTGCACACTTACCTACCCTAATCTGCTCGAATTTTTGCTATTCTAAATGATACAATAATGCCAGTGTAACCAGGGAAGAAACTGCTCTAATAACTTTGTTCTTTCATTGTTTTTCACCAAACTTAGGAACAAAATTGTTAATGGTTTTTGATAGAAATTCCCAGCCTAATCTTCATTTCAAAGAGCTTGGCAAACCTGAACCACAATAGAAGTGCTGAAAAGGTATGGTGGCTTTGTGATGAATAATTTCTCAATATAGATAACCACTGGATCAAGGTACACTTAACCTATTTCTGAATATCTTGACCCAATCGATCCAACTTCACAACTTGGTACTGCACATGTGTTCTCCAAGTCTTCAAACAACTTGGAACAGGTTTGCATTTTATCTGATGAGTTAAGGTATAAAGGTAAAGAATCAAATTGGACCAATTCTTCCTTTGTTTTAAACTTTGCTTCTCTGTTCAACAGGTTTACTTCCACATCAACTGCAACATTTTGCATTTCTTTAAGGGTTGTAGTGTCCCTTTCTCTTATTTGGAATGCTATCCCTGGATTAAAGGCATTCAGGTAGTACCAGAGAGCTACTCTTGGGGGTGGCCTTATATCAGCAGGCATTGAATGATACACCTCATTGAACTTGGCTGAAAAATATTTTACTGTCTCCCCAGGGTGTCTTTTTTAATATCTATACTCGTCTATGATAAGAAATACATTTCCCATGATTACCCATCGACCTAGGAAAACTTTCATGAATTGATGAAAAATGCTCATGCTAGCAGCGTGAAGGTCCTCAAACCAATTTTTAACTTTACCTTGTATTTAAAGAGAAATTGAGATATGGTCTTTGTTGTAGCTCCTAGAGACAGCCTTGAGTTGCAAAAGACCAATGCCTAGGACATCTTAAAATTAGAGGTTAAATATGGACAACTATATAAATGTCTCTGACAAAAAATGGGTAAAGAGAAAAATGGTTTTGGTGATTCAGGAATGGAGGAGACCATTTGAGTCTGATTCATATGAATTCCCTATATTGTGAGAGGGCTCGGGAGGCTGTGAGGCTAGACGGCTTTTAAGTGGGCAAAGTATAAAATAATGAGAAGAAACTTTAAAAATATGCAGAGGCGTTGAGAAAGAACGAAGAAGGAACCAACAAGAGACAGAGTTAAGAGGATTAAGAATCTCTCCCCTGTGAACTCAGAGGAAACAGAGATGAATGAGATATGAACAACAATAGAGGTTCATGGAGCGCGAATTAAGGGAGTGCAACAAGGTTAATACATGAGCGTTAACACCTGAGCGTTATATAGACACGAATTGATGAATAAGATTGCAGACTACCGGCAACTACATTACACGAACCATCAAAGAAGCATAGCATGAAAGATGATTACACATAAAAATGAGATTATTGATAGCAGAAGGAAACTTATACATACTGCTCATTGCTCCATATGGAATCCAAATAACAACTCTGTATCATATTAAGTTTAAACATCTCTCCCAAATATGTGTCTCAAAGCATAGGGAGCACAATCATACAAAACTACAACAAATTTCTTCAAAATTCCATAACCCTTGTTTCATCTTAGAACTCACTACCTATAGAGTTCTCCTTGTGGGTTTATGATCGAATATTCTGTCATGATCGACCCCCACAGGGGAAACCAAAAGTATCCTAACAAACTATCAGAGCGTGCATCAAGCAATCACTCCTACAACAGAAAAATCAAAACATAATTGGGTAAAATCGGGATTTTACCAGAAAAACATCACTATCTATTCAGTAAAATGAACAAAACAATTGGCCAGGGAGGCCAAATTCCAGAATCTTCAAAGGAGTGGCAAGGAATGGCTAAGAATAGGTGAGTGGTTCAGCCTTCATCATATGATTTCATTTTCTATTTGAAGACCTCCACTCTCTAATGCTCATGATTTCCACTTTCCGTTGTGGAATAGCCAGTCGTATTGTGCGTGTTGAATTCTTTAGTGGAGTTTATCCTATGGAAACTGAATAAACCATACTGCAAGTTCCACCCAAAATATCATGCTGTGTTTTAAATTGCAAACCGGAACTGGATTTTGGATGGGGCATGAATGGTAGAAGCGGAAATGAATTTAGTGGGCTTTTTATCACTGAAATGGGCGAAATACGGGCCACATGAGGGCTATTGATGACGTGGCAAGGTGATGGGACCCGTAGTCGCAAATCGCAGATCACAAGTTTTATATGCGCATAGCGAAAGGTAAATGGTAAAGAGTGCGATACGTGAAGTGCGGGGAAGGTGACGTGGCACATACGGTGGTGGGACCGCGCCCGCAGATTGCAGGTCACAAGTTTTATGTGGGAGCAGGGGGAGGTTAAACGTTAAAACTTGCGAAGTGCGAAGTGTGGGAGTGGGGAAGGTGACGTGGAATATGGAGGTGGAGTTCCACATCACAATTTAAACAAAATACTTTGCGGACGCTTAAAAGGTAAGTTACAAACTGTGCGAAGCGCGAAAATTTATAATAGGCAATCTGTGAAGTTTATATTTAGCGATGTGCGATGGATGGTGGGGGAAAGGGTGATGTGTTAGGGAGAAATGACCCCACTTTAATCACAATCGAGGAATTAGGAAGGCAGATGGTAAGTGAAAACAATAATATGGTGATAAAAAAGGCAAGGTAGAAAGATGAAGTAGAAAGGCGTAAAGGTAAGGTTTAACGATTTTTAAGGGAAATGAAAGGAAATGAAGTGTGGTTAATGAATGGGTCCCACTTCATCGCATATCACGTTTCGGAAGGTTTGTAGGAGATGACAATTAAAGGATTTTGGGATTCGCTGATGCGAAAAGCAATTTGAGTGTGCGTTCATGAAATAAAAAGGGAATGACTTTGGGAAAATAAAAATGAAAAGGGATAAATGGTATTTAGAGCGTTGGAGTTCAGAATTAGGATAAATGAAGGGTAGGAAGGGGGTAGATGGAATGAATGAGGGAAATATGGATTTTGATCACCATCACACTTAATCAATGACACTTTCCTCTTTCAACTGAATTAAAAGGCAGATAGATTCATTTGAAGCTCTTTGACAGTTAGGATTTCCCTTCCTTTCTCCTTTTCCACTTTGTGTGCGGTCACAGGCCAACAATATTCATCATGCAAATCTGACTGGTCTTTAATCTCTGAAGGAAACGCTGCTTGTTGAGGATGTTCTTGTGGATCTAGACAATTAAGCTCTGTTGCCTTTGTTTTCGGATCACCAGATCGCTGTTGATTTTTAGTGCTGTCCTATGGGAAACACTCTAGCTCTTCCCCCTCTTCATGGAGGGTAAGCTTGCCTCACTCTTCTTCAGAATAGGCTAGGAACTGGTTTTCTACATGCGGTCCAAAAATCACAATGGGCCCTTCTTCTTGGAGATTAAAGGGTGTGGGTCCTTTTTCTGTAATGGCTTCTTTGAACTTCTCTTTAGGAGGGTTGGGCAGTTTCAAGGGTATAGAAGTGGACTTCTCATTTTTGGGAGGATCAACTTCTTGCTTTGTGAAAGTGGATGCATTGGCCTTATGAGGGGCTGAATCTTCTAATGGATTCTTCCCTTTACTAGTAGGACTAGGAGGGGTTTTCTCTCTTGGTATTGACCCTTCATTTTGTTCTTGCCCTCGGGTTCTTTTTCTGAAGGACCTGAGGTCATACTTCTTGTGATGTTGAGCCTACATGAAATCCACGAACTGTCTGCAATAATTGTCAATATCATGATCTTTTGGAGGGACTTCCTTCTCTTCTTGCTTCTCTTGCAGGATGAGTTCACCCTCCTCATCATCAGAGTAAGTGAGGAATTGATTATCTTGGCTGTCTATGACTTCCTCGGCCTGTCCCTCCACTTCTCCCACCAAATATAGAGGGGGCTGAATGTGGTCTTGTTGTTCCTTCCTTTCTCGCTACAACAACTGAAGCGGGGGCTTCCGATATTGAGGATTAAACCCTCGGTGAGGAATCATTTGGTTGGGATGAGGAGGGGAATTCTTGGCCTCCAATTCACGCTTAATCAACTTATTTGAAAGATTCTTGATCAACTTATTCATTTCTTCCATTCTATACTCTTGTGACTCCCTCTCCCGATTTGAAGTAAAAGCCTCCTCCCTGTTCTTTCTTCTGGCTTCATGTTCTGTCTTCCCCTTGAATTTACCAGTAGAAGAAAAGTTTGCTTCTACCTCCAATGCATTAGTCTGGATCTGATCCAGAGATGTGGATTTTCTTTCTCTTAGGGTGAACTCAAACTCTGATTCGAAAGCTCCTATGAAGACGACCTTAGCAACTGCTTGGGGAGGCTTTATTTCAGTAGGAATATTATTATAGAGCTTATTGAACCTCTTGATGAATTCTGTTACATCCTCATTATGTCTCTTCTTTAGAGAATTGAACTTGGTGAGAACGTATCCATGGTCCCTCTTTTCTCCCCATTTTAATGTGAAGAAAATTTCCATTTCTTCCCAAGTGTGCACTGTGTTGTCGGCTAGAGACTTGAACCATTTCCGAGCTTCTCCATCCAAGGATTGGACGAAAAGCCTTAACACCACATCTAAGTGCTCTACATTCACATTCTCAGCAAAGGCGCATAAGTTTTCAATATGTCTCTGCGCAGAAGTACTATCTTCCTCGGTGAACCGAGGTAGGAGCTTTAGATAATCTTGTGGCATATCATTTAGAGGCCGAGGGAGGGCCAAGGAGGCATACTTGTTCAAAAGGAAAATTGACACAACCATATGATTTAGAGGTGGGGGTAGATGGTGGATTTGAATCTGGTGTGAGGCCCGGTGAAATCCAAGATTAATTCTGATTAGGACTATTTTACAGTGGAGTCGCCAAGGTGAGGAATACACAACTCCCAACCCTTCCTGCTCACCTGTCTGAAGGGTGGAATTTATGTCGTCTCTCAGGGAAAATATTTCTTCATTCGTATCCTCGGCAATGACGCCCAAAAGTTGTTGTAGTTCTTAGAGACATCCTTGAGTTGCAAAAGACTAGTTCCTAGGACATCGTAAAATCAGAGGTTAAATGTAGACAATTATAAGGATGCCTCTGACAGAATATGGATAAAGAGAATAATGGTTTTGGTGGTTCAGGAATGGAGAAGACTGTAGAAATTTTAATACAAATTATGTATTGCCTGGATTCTCTTGATCTAACAATTATATGCCACTGTTAAATATATAATCACTTCTACAAAAATCTTTGCGGAATTTAAAACACGATCGCCAATTGCAATATCAAGAAGAAAAATCAATCACACATAACACAGATATTTTTACCAGGAAAGCATAAAGCTAAAAATCCCACTATCATATATTATGTATATATCATGGATCATGAAGCAATCTCATACAAAACTCTCATCCAAGAGCTCTCAGTACAATATACAATTGTCTCACACTGTCATGTAAAAATTGGCAAATACATGCGCTAATTTACTGCCTCCAGACAGCCTGCCTCCACTACGCAATACTTGTTGATAGCAATCCATGAATGAATGGAATCTTGTTTGCGTTGACTGCGCAATCCTCATGGGCACATCCAATGTGTATGTGGTAGCGAGTGTGCAACCACTAATATCACAACTAATAGTCAATCTGTCCCTTTCACCTACATCTCAACTGGGTCTCCACTGGATCTGACATGCATGTAGTTAACAATAGTAAATCTTCAGTTGCATGTGAGACCACTGATTGTGAATTAATTAATAATTAATTCACTGATCTCTCACTAGTGTATTTTCAGTTACAACTAACACAACTGAGTTTAACTCACTTAACTGAGTTAAACTACTTTACAACTTTCATAACTACACTTTCAACTCTGTTACAACTTCGAATCACTCAGTTACAACTAAGTCCACTTGCACGTCCCACCAACCAACCTTTGAACTCGAAATTCACTTAGCTAAATGATTTTCCACTCAAGTGCTCATTAAGAATAGATTATTATTTATTGTCCAACTATTATTAAGGGATAATAATAGTCAACATGCATCTATAAATAGAACTTGCACATACATCTATAAATAGAACATCATCTATAAATAGAATCTTCTCACCATATATAAATAGACATCATCTATAAATAGAATTTTCTCAT
The DNA here is from genome assembly GCA_034641835.2 of Pinus albicaulis. Classification (NCBI taxonomy): domain Eukaryota; kingdom Viridiplantae; phylum Streptophyta; class Pinopsida; order Pinales; family Pinaceae; genus Pinus; species Pinus albicaulis. The sequence continues at coordinate 626,765,896 of CM076571.1, forward strand.
GCATTCTAAAAATAGACTTCCACCTAAAAATAGCCTGAGGCTCCATCCTAGTGTAGGTGCATAATTTTCACTAGGATCTTCTTGTTGAATCTCAAAAAAGACTTTGGACTCTGATTCATGTGAATTACTCTATGCTGCAAGAGGGCTCAAGAGGCTATATGGCTTGATATATTTTCAAGTGGGCCACGTATGAAACAATGAGCAGAGGCATTCAAAATATGCAGTGGTGTTGAGAAAGAACGGAAGGGGAGGAACCTGCGAGAGACAGGCTTAAAAGTATGAAGAATCTGTCTCCCGTGAACTCAGAGGAAGCGAATATGAATGAAATGTGAACAACAACAGAGATTTGTGGAGTGCGAATTAAGGGGGCACATAAAGTTTAACACATGAGCGTTATTCATACACGAATTCATGAATAAAAAATGCATACCACCGGAAACTACATTACACGAATCATCAAAGCAGCAGAACATGAAGGATGATTATACATAAACAGGAGATTACTTTTAAACAAAAGAATACAGATACATACTACTCATTGCTCCATCTGGAATCCAAATAAACAACGCTGTATATCATATTAAGTTTAAAACAACTCTCCCAAATATGTATCTCAGAGCACTAGGAGCACAGTCATACAGAACTACAACAAAAATCTCCAAAATTCAGAACCTTGTTTTCTTCACTGAGTTTTCTCTTTATAGTTCTTACATTGGAGCTCATCAGCGAGATATTTCTTAGACGGATATTCCTTCTTGATCTTACTGTATCCTATCAAAATAAAAAAAGATGCGATATAACTGCATCATATCAAAAGCACTACTCTTCGACACTGATTACAATAGAAACATAACAATTAAACAATACTTAGGTTGAAATCGAGATTTCACCCGATTTAACAACACAACTGAAAATGAAACAGAAAAGAAAAACAAAAGGATGTGTGGGCTTGATCATGATATCTTTAATGGGTACGACGAGGAGTGGTGGAACCCCTCGAGTTGCGTGGTCAAGTTGAAGAAGCAGAAGAGCCATAATGGCAAGGTGGGCCCCAAGCTCATATCACAAATCACAATCGGAGCTTTTGTTATGGGAAGGAAAAGGGTAAATGGTATGATATGCGATGTGTGATTGCGATGGCGGAGAGGTGACGTGTCAAGATGGAGGTGGGGCTTCCCGCACCTTCACAAATCACAAGGTTTAACATATGAGTGTCAGAGGGTAAATGGTATGATATGCGATGTGCGATTGCAATGGCAGAGAGGTGACGTGTCAAGGCAGAAGTGGGGCCACCCGCACATCACAAATCACAAGGTTTAACATATGAGCGGCGGAGGGTAAATGGTATGATATATGATTGTGATGGTGAAGAGGTGACATGTTAAGGTGGAAGTGGGGCCGCTCGCACATCACAAATCACAAGGTTTAACATATGAGCGGTGAGGGTAAATAGTTGTGATCAGCGAAATGCGATGCACGATGCGAAGGTATATGGGTGCCGATAAAGTTTTAGAGCGGAGATGAGTGAATTATTGATGATAAGGTTCATGCGGAAAGGTGAAAAGGGCTAAGTTTTAATCACATTGGGGGTTTTGCAAAGGAGTGTAATGGTAAATGTATGGAGTTTTGTGATATGCGATCAATGATTAAAGAAGGGGCTTACTTCTCCGCCTTGTGTGCTGTCACATGCCAACAACTACCATGTTTGCTTTGCACCTTACAATGGGTTTCTTTACACTTGTCCGAAACAAGTCATCTACATACAACGCCAAAATGATTGGATCAATCATAATGGACATGTAATATAGGTCATAATCTGCTTAGTTTTTGGTGAAGCTCATACTTCGTAGAATCTATTGACCTTGTAATACCATGATCTCAGTCCTTGCTCGAGTCCATACATGGATCTTTTAAGCTAGCACGCATGGGAATTATTCCCACTTATCTCAAAGCCCCAAGGTTTCTCTATGTATACTTCTTGCTCAATGATCTCATTAAGAAAAATTATCTTCAAATTCATTTGATGTATCCTCCATCCCATAAATAAAACCAAGAACATAACTACTCTAATGGAGTGTTCCTAATGGCTAGAGAAAATGTGTCCCTGTAGTCCACTACCTCTATGGGAGAACCCTCTCAAGACAAACTTCACTTTGAAATTATCAATACTACATCTATGGCATGCTTGATCTTGTAGAGCCACATGAAATTAACAATTGACTTCCACTATGGTCTTGGAACTATTTTTCAAGCATTATTCTTCATTATGGAGGTGTATCCCTACACCATGACATATCATCGTACTTGCTTATTTGCTACCTTCTAAAATCTAGAAGGCTTGAAATTGAGAATGTTTCGCTTTAATTCCATGTATCTTGGAAACTTATTCATAGGTATGCTATCTCTAAACGTGCTTCTAGGAATCTCAACATACTATTGAGCATCCCTTAATGTCTCAGTGAACCATCAAGATATCCTAACAGAAGTTGAAGGGGTTATTACTTCCTCCTCTTCATTTAAAGGTTTTTATACTACTCTATAAATAACTGGCAACCCTAGCTCAACCTTCAGAGCTTCTTTCTCCTCATCTTATGGCACTTGAATAAGCTCATGGGACTCCCTGCATGAAAAATTTTCTACAAAATTTATATCTCGACTCAACACTATCTTCGTCCACTATAGAATAAATACATTATGTGCCTTTGAAGTTTCACTGTAACACACAAATAAACCATTCTAGCTAGAGGGTTCCAACTTGCTCCTATTCTCTATCAATACATGCATATAAATTGGGCAACCAAAGTTGTGAAAATCAATCACCTCTAGCTTCACATCAGTGAATGCCTCCCTTGGTGTCTTGCCCTCCAATATCCTATGAGGACATTGTTTCTAAATGTAGAATATTATATTGCATGCCTCTTCCCAAAGGAACATCAAGAAATCATGGTCATGTATTATGGACTTAGCGGCCCTTATGATGGATCAATTCTTCCGCTTTGCACTCCTTATTGCCATGGGTTGTACACCATTGTCAACCTCCTCTTGACTCCTTTATCCTTTTAAAATCCCTCCAAACCCTTGGAGATATACTCTCCCGTATTATCTAATATCAAGACTCTGGTCTTTGTCTCTATCTAGGTTTCAACTAGAACCTTGAATTCCTAAAGCTTGCTAATTGCCTTATCATTTGGTCTTTAAGTTGGAAATCTAGTTCTTGTGAGATAAATAATCAATAAAGAAACATAATACACCCTTGTTGTTATTTATGATATCGAAATCAGTCCATAAACATCCAAATCTACTGTGGTTAGAATCCCCTTAGACCTATGCTTGTTGCTTCAGTAAATCTAAGCTAAGTTGTAGTATAAGAAGGGAAACTTTCTTCACTTAACACTGAAAAACACAACTACCAATTTTTACCATCTCAATCTCAATGTTTAAACTAAATTAAAGTAGCAAGTTGTTACTAAATTTAACAAACCTTTAATGATATACAATTATATAATTGAGACAAGAATGCTTGTAACAAAATGTGATCCTATTATGATAGAAAATATCATTACAAAAATTAGAACATATAACCACATCAAAATTACTAAAAATCACATTTATCCATGTTATCAATAAATCCAAATAATATCAATAATCATGCTCATGCAATTTCTTAGTTATATATTTGAAAAATTAGGTTTGTGTTTACCCTCCATGCACATGAAGAAAATATGCCCAATAAAATAAGAAAAAGAGTCCCCAATTAGATTTATCAAATATTACATGTCATTCATTAAAATAATGCACAATATTGAAATAAATCAACGCATTTAAGCTTTAGAGTGATGTCATCCACCTAGGTAGAATTAAAACATGTTGATTTGGACATTTATACCACGGTTTAGGTGGAAGAACCCTTCAAAACCCACTGATGCTACGCTAATCTAGACTCGTTTGATTCCATCTGTTCAATTTTTGATCACTTTGATTATATGGGTGGAGGACTTGAACTTGGGACCCGGGGATCAAACGTCCCCGCTCACAGGGATTCACTAACTGGGATGCTTCACCTGGGCTAGATAATCTAGCCCAGGTAATCATACCTTAAAAATCACTGCTATAGTAATCTAGACTTTGGGATAGTGGGATGCTGATCAAAATTCATTCACCAAAACATGTAAATAATTTAGAAACCACCAACCTTGGAAATGATCACGAGCAATAAATTTAAGCATGTCGGTATGTAAAATCAAGGGCCAAATTTTAAGTTCTTGTTGTAAATTAGCCTTAGAACAATAATCTTAGAACAATACAATATCATATCATACTTTAGAAAACAATATTTTCACACTGATCAATTTGATGTATGAAAATTTGATTATTAAAATACATCTTGCAAAGATTTACCAACCATTACATGTTTTCAAAAAATTAAGCATGCTTGTGTGTGAAACTTAATCACTATTTTATATTATAATTTAGGACAAATTTCCCCTACAAATTTCAAAAAATCATAAATATTGTTAGAGAATACAAATTAATTATCAAACCATCAAATTTGATCAATCATTTGGCATTCTTTTGAAAGTTTATTTGGAGTATTATTTTACCTTGAAAATTTAGATAGTAATGTTCTTAATCCATTATGAAAATAAAACTTAACACAAACAATGAATCATCTAAAAAAGTTGCATTAGTTTGGCACTAATGACTAATATAGATTTGCGTAGGGGTTTATTTTAATTACTTATCCATCAATCACATGTACCAATAGTGAAGAATCTGAACAATGGACATTTAGAAGATGCTTTAGGTGTTTTGATTCAAATAAAGATATGGTTTATTAATTTAATTGTTGCAATCACATATTTTAAAAACCTTTAAGCAGATATTTTAAAACAATGAACATGTGCTAGAAAATTCTTTTGTGAAATTAGAGATCAATCCATTCCCAAAATAAGATGCATTGATTCATTTGATTAGGGTGTTTGAAAAGCATGTTTTTTCCAAAATGTTGGGTAGATGAGAGAGTGATACCTAAATCATTAGATGTGAAATCAAACAAATTGAAACCCTAGTCCAATCACGAGTAAAATAAAAATTTAAAGCCCTTGTGCCAAATGATTTATTATGTGTTTTCCAGCTTTAATAATTATGACATAGCAAAAAAAAAACCAACCACAGTTGTGCAACATAAGAAACCAAAAAGTACCTGTTAGTCTCCTGTATTCACAGTATCACTAGATGACTATGGATTTTCTACAATCTGCTGAAAATAAACATTCCCTAACTATCATTTTATTTTCAGAAATCTCACAGCTTTCATTATCCTCATTTAACCTATTCTACTATATCTCATTTTGTCTTTTCAAATTACTCTGATGTTCTAAAAATTCCATGGTTTGATATTAAATCCCACATTTTTTACCCTTGTCCCCTTCTTAAAACCCCCCTTCTCCTCATCAAAACCCTCCCCTTCATTCATTTCATTTCTTCCCTCAAAACAATGTAAAAACCATTTTTACATTGTTTTAGAACTAAAAATTATCTTATTCGGGATCCGCTTTCTTGTTAAATAAACCTCTGTTTTGTTTGAAAAACTACCCGACCCCTCTATATTAACCCCCGCCTCATTTTCCATATTGAAACCTGTGATTTAATAACCTTAACCCCCCGCTCTAAACCTACACTCCCCCCACGTCCATATAACCATGGCCCACTGCTATACATTAAGCGCCCTCGCCTTAACCTTCCCCGTGCCCTGCACTATAAATAACCCCTTCATTCCGTTTAAGCCTTCCGCTCCGTATACCCTTAGGCCCTACCTTCTAAACCTGCCCACGGTCCAAATCCACCGACCACCGTTGGATCGACTCCTCCCGATCCAACAACCCTAATCCCACATCGCAAACCTAAATGCGCGGGGGTTTAAACCTTTGAACCCTACGATATCGATGGTATTACCGCCTATCCTCCCTGCCACGTGTCGCGCACCCTATGGTATTGCATCCCCGTGATCTATACCGTCTCACCACTCTCATCCTGTGCGAAAACCGTTTACTGCCTCCTCGCCATAACCCAAAACCATTGACCCATTCAAAAATGTTTCGAAGCCTGGAGACCATTGCGATAAGCCCTGATCATCCATATAAACCCCTGTAGCTCTTCTGAAGACCTGATAGGCCATAAACAAACGCAAAAGTCTTGCAGGTTTTAAATTAATAATTGTTTTTAATTGTGCAGGTGATTATACATGACAAAAATGCATAAATTGCATCTCTAAGGTACACAAATTGGTGAATCAAGGCTCTCTGGGTGAAGATCCAGAAAGCCTTACTCATTTAAGGGTCAGGAGCACAAAGTCAAGTAGAATCATCAATGGATCATAACCATTGATGGTCATTTAAACATTCTCAGGGCAACAAGTTTTCAATTAAAGGTCAAAGATATAAGAGTAAAGGAAAAAAAGGAATTTCACAATGGCACATAGAGATAAAGACAGGTGAAGAACACAGTTAAAAGGACAGTCACAGTTTAAAAAGTTTCACCGTGGCAATGAAAGGCAAAGGAGATTACTGGTTTAAATCAAAGGTTAAAGGTGAAGAGCATGAGTTAGAAGACCAATTTAAAGGCAAACCACGGAAATATCAAAGGTTAAAACAATCAAAGGGCAGAGATAAAGGACAAATTAAAGGACAAATAAGAGGCAAATCAAATAAGAAGGCATATCCGAATGACTAAGGCACTCAGAAATTACTTCTTCAGACCACATCTGCCACCTGCAAGCCTCATTTCACTTCAATAAAAGTAGCTACAGTTATTAAAACAGTCAGAGATATTTTAAAGCAGCTCAAAAATTATTGTAAAAGTTAATAAAAAGCCAAAAAGTAAAAAATATCCTAAAGTTAGCTCAACAGTTAAGTTAGAAGTTATTATTACCGTGAGTTAGTCACATATATTTTCCCTTGGGCCTTGCATGGTTTCAAAGGTCAAAATTACATTTACTCTGTAATAACTACAATCTGAAGCCCTAGAATAGGATCACCTCCTCATCTGCAGTTAAATATTGCATGTATGTTTCATTATTATTGGTGGTTAGTTGGTTGCTGAGCTAGTTGATTGACTACTATGCTAGATTTGATCAGACTCTAAGCTGCAAAGATTGTTGCACTGGAGTATTGTAACTATTTTGGACATCAGTAATACAAACACGTTCACAGGATTCTTGAGCTATGTTAATGGTGATGTTATTCTTCTTTGTAAATGTTTCTCTTCTATTTTCCATACTGTCCATCATTTCTCTGATAAAAGAACATAAAATTTAGATTAAGATATGCTGTCTTGGTAACTTAATTCTGTCTGCTTCTTTCATATTAATGTTTTCTTCTGTAAGGTCTGATTAGAGAATTCAGGGGTGTCCTGCTCTTTAGTTCCACCTAGCTTGTTGCCTTGAATTTAACTTAGTAGAGTCTAGCCAAAGAAGTTTATGGTTTTCCCTGTCCTTTGGTTTTTATTAAACTGTTGCTTGAATGGCCTTCTTTGAAGTTTGATTAAAGAATTCAGGGGTTTCCTGCTCTTTAGTTTCACTGACTGTTATCTTATATGTTTTCTTTGTCTGAAAGTAATAGCTAGAGAATTCAGGGGTGTCTCGCTCTCTAGGATTGCTGGATTGTTGTTTTAAGGTTTACTTAGTAGAGTCTAGCTAAAGAAGTTTATGGTTTGCCCTGTGCTTTGGTATTTCTTAAATAGTTATCTTAAAGAATTTTCTTGTTTGAAGTATAGTTAAATGATTCTTAATTTCCATTTAGTTTTACTGAATTCACAACTTGCTGTCATTTTATATTTCATCTAATCTAAGAGATCCACTTGATATAGTTATATTTCCCTATGAAAACCCTTTCAGAGTTGATGTACAATTAAAGCTTCTTATGACTCCATGGCCCAATGGATTAATGCTTCTCATAGTCTATCTATTCAAACTGAAACACTCACTCAATTAATCAAACAATTAATCAATCAAACAAAACAAACAGTCCTAGAACTTCATAACTAGCCTAAAATAAGAAAACATAAGCATAAAGATAAATCATTTACAAACACAAACATAGAGAGAGCCCTCTCTAAGTCCAGGAAGGCTAGGTCCTTGTACTCCAAAGTGGTTTTATGTGGTTCCCTATAGAGTTTTTCTTGCCAATCTTGCAAATCATGGGGAGCCAACATAATGGCGACCAAACTGGGGAGATCCAAAGTTATTATAAAGATTAATACCTCCTCAAGAACTTAGAAAACCCCTTCAAATTTAGATGAATCAAGTGTTAGCCAAGAATGGTATCTGGTTGCTGATGGTGGACAACAACCAGCCTCAAAACAATTAAAAATCCTCCACCTGGTGATTCCATTGGTTTTCAGTAGGCCTGATGACTCCACTAGTTTTCTATAGACTCCATTGGGAAATTATTGAGAAATCCTGATATTATCAAACCTCAAAAGAACCCAGTTAAGAATACTTTGTGGATTAAGTATTTCTTTCACAATTTGGTTTATTTTTCAAATTGTTATAAGCTTTCAACCTCTCTAAACTTTGGGTCCAAATTTTGACTTCTAGAAGAATCTGTACCAGATCCCATCCAGACCCAAACCCTCCTGCAATAGTTGACAATCCTAAGAACATGCTAAGGAAATCTCCTAGATCTAAAAATTCAACTGTTAGAAAACCAATTCACAAAGCAAGTTCCCTACCTGAAAACCTTAAAGACTTGCAGAATATCCTATCTGACTCACCCCTAGAACAAAGCTTATCTAGGACTAGATCTCAGAGTTGGATAACCCAGTTAGTTTTAGACCCATCCACCTTACAACAGAATCTTGTTGTAATAAATTCAACCCCCATTCATACATCCACTGTTCACCTTCCTCCATTGCTCTCTAGGATTGCTGGATTGTTGTTTTAAGGTTTACTTAGTAGAGTCTAGCCAGAGAAGTTTATGGTTTGTCCTATCCTTTGGTCTTTCTTAAAAAATTATCTTAAAGAATTTTCTTGTTTGAAGTATAGTTAAAGAATTCTTAATTTCCATTTAGTTTTAATGAATTCACAACTTGCTGTCATTTTATATTTCATCTAATATAAGAGATCCACTTGATATAGTTAGATTTACCTATGAAAACCCTTGTAGAGTTGATGTACAATTAAAGCCTCTTATGACTCCATGGCCTAATGGATTAATTCTTCTCACAATCTATCTATTCAAACTGAAACACTCACTCAATTAATCAAAAAATCAATCAATCAAACAAAACAGACAGTCCTAGAACTTCATAACTAGCCTAAAATAAGAAAACATAAGCATAAAGATAAATAATTTACAAACACAAACATAGAGAGAACCCTCTCTGAGTCCAGGAAGGCTAGGTCCTTGGACTCCAAAGTGGTTTGATGTGGTTCCCTATAGAGTTTTTCTTGCCAATATTGAAAATCACGGGGAGCCAACATAATGACGACCATACTGGGGAGATCCCGAGTTATTATAAAGATTAATACTTCCTCAAGAACTTAGAAAACCCCTTCAAATTTAGATGAATCAAGTGTTAGCCAAGAATGGGATCTGGTTGCTGATGGTAAACAACAACCAGCCTCAAAACAATTAAAAATCCTCCACCTGGTGATTCCATTGGTTTTCAGTAGGCCTTTTGACTCCACTGGGAAATTATTGAGAAATCCTGATATTATCAAACCTCAAAATAACCCAGTTAAGAATACCTTGTGGATTAAGTATTTCTTTCACAAATTGGTTTGTTTTTCAAATTGTTATAAACTTTCAACCTCTTTGAACTTTGGGTCCAAATTTTGGCTTCTAGAAGAATCTGTACCAGATTCCATCCAAACCTAAACCCTCCTGCAATAGTTGACAATCCTAGGAACATCCTAAGGAAATCTCCTAGATCTAAAAATTCAATTGTTAGCAAACCAATTCACAAAGCAATTTCCCTACCCGAAAACCTTAAAGACTTGCAGAATATCATATCTGAATCACCCCTAGAACAACGCTTGTCTAGGACTAGATCTCAGAGTTGGATAACCCAGTTAGTTTTAGACCCATTCACCTTACAACAGAATCTTGTTGTAATAACTTCAACCCCCATTCATACATCCACTATTCACCTTCCTCCATTTAACCCTCCACCTCCTTTTATAAACCCTACACTTGTTAACCTCCCTTTGTTTCCCAAACCACCAGCCATGGCAGCCTGGTATGCTCCATTAGTCCTACCACTGCCTTTATTACATCTACCACATTATTATCAGCCAAATATCCCCTTATTTAATGAGAGTGGTTCTACAACTGCTCAACAACATGTGGATAAAAGGAAAAACTGTTGTAATCAACAAGAGATAGATGATGAAACTATCAAAATGAGAATGTTTGCTCAAAGCTTAGGAGGGAGAGGTAAGAAAATGGTTTAAAGGCCTAAACCCTAATAGTATACATGACCTCCCTGCTTTTCACCAACTATTCTTAAACAAATTGGAAGTCAAGAAAAACCCTTTCCAAATCTTATCAGAGTATAAAAACATTAACAGAAATGTTGGAGAATGTGTCCGAGATTATTGCACTAGGTTCAACAGTGTATATAATGCCCTCCCTACTCACATCAAAACCTCGACAAGGTCTAGCCTTAATGAAATTTCCAGATGGTTTTGATCCAGAGATGGCTTACCAACTAAGAGAAAGAGACCCTCTTACATTAGAAGACATGCAGAGGGGTGCAATAAGTGTAGAGGAAAATATGATTGCCAAGAGGGGTAGAATGAGGAATGAAAAGAGAGTCACATATAGGGAAGAGGCTGCACCTTCATCATCTGATATTAAGATTGATAATCTTGTTAGAACCATATAAAGTATGATGGAGAGAGTAAACATGAATGAGAGAGCTTACCCCAGAGAAAACCAAACAACTCCTCAAAATAGAAACCAGAACCAAAACCAAACTTTAGAAGAAATCCCCCTCAAATAAGACAAAGAGAGCTGAGAGGGCTTGACCAAAAAATTAGGCCTCCATTCCAAGAAAACTATGCTGATGAGGATGAGGGAGTGATAGAAGAACCAGAACAAAGTCAAATCAATCTAATGGGAGTAAATCACGAGGATACTGTTTTCCTCACTGAGGAACAAGGTATGTTTTCCCCAATTCAATTTGAAGAAGAAAACCTAGAATCCAAAGACTATAAACAAGGCTTCAAAAATGCCATAATGGAAGTACATAGGCAGTATGACCTCAGAAGCAAGAAAACCCAAGACACTCCTAAGAGAAAGAGCCCATAAATTTATGCTAGGAAGGCCCTTGAAAATGATCCTAAAAAGATAGCATAAACTTCAAACGCAATGGTTAAAAGTTCTAATAAAAATGAAAACAAAAACAACCAACATAATGGAAACCAAAGTAGCACTAGTAATTCAACTAGTAGCCCTAAAAAAAATATTTTAACTGAGTTCCCCAATGAAAATCAGCAAGCTGAAATTGTTGTAAAAACAGTGTCTGATAATACCAATATAAATCTACCAAAAACACAGACACATTTCAGTATTGAGAATGAAATTGCCAAAATAAAAATCTCCATACCTCTTACTGAATTAGATGTCCAAGATATGTATAGATCCAAAGTTTTGAAAGCTTTAAACATAGGAAAAAATGTTGATTCTGTAAATTTAAATGATGATAAACTTGAACTTTTGTTTGGACTAGAAGTGGAAGGTAAATTCCAAGAGGGAGGTGTGCCTCCATTTTATGTCAGTTTGAACATCCATGATAAAATTCTCCACAATGCCATGTTAGATTCAGGAGCTTCACATAACCTCATGCCAAAGGTAGCTATGAAAAGGTTAGGCCTTGAGATAACTAGACCATACAAAGAGTTGTACTCCTTTGACTCTAGTAGAGTTAAATGTCTAGGCCTATTCAAATATCTGTGTGTTAATCCAGCACAAATACCAGCCAAAATCATAGTAATGGATATTGTAGTGGCTAACATTCCCCCTAAATATGGCATGATCCTTTCAAGATCATGGGGAGCTAAAATTCAAGGCGCCCTCCAAATGGACATGACCTATGCTACCATACCTGTCTTTAGTCAACCAAGAAGACTATATAGGAAAACTCATATGAAATACATGGACAGCAGTCAAGAAAAGCCTAACAACTCCCCTCTCTATTCTGTCCACACAGACCTTGATTCATTTATCCTTTACAATGATCAAAACATAAATGAACAAGTAGCAAAGAAAGCAAAATTAATGGAAATAGAGGAAACAAAAGAGGAAGAAGAAGAACAACCAGACAAAATAGAAAATGAACACCATAATAAACAACATGATGGAAACCATAAGGTTGAACATAATGGAAAATCTGACACTGAACCCCTATGGAGCATGAGTTTTGATGGTTCTTGTGGTAAAAATGGATCTGGAGCAGGGGTTTGGGTACACAACATAGAGAAAAAACATGCAGAGGGCCATTCATATAGGCTGAAATTTCATTGTACTAATAACATAGCAGAATATGAGGCACTCCTCCTGGGGCTACAATTACTCAAGAAATCAGGAGCCAAAAGGATCTCTGTCCATGGAGATTCCGAACTAGTCATTAAGCAGATTAGGGGCAAATATGCAACTAAACATCCTAGATTAAGAGCATATATGAATGACGCCCTTGACCTCGTAAAAACATTAAAATAATATAATCTTGCCTTTGTCCCAAGAAATCAAAACATCCTTGCCAATGGACTAGAATTTGCAGCCAATACTTGTCAAAAACCTTATCATAAAAAACAATACACAATACAAGTCAAATACAGACCAGCAATCCCCGATAATATAAAATATTGGCAAGTTTTTGAAGGGGACAAACAGATTGAAGATTTCTTGTAGTCCAAAAATGAGTTTGAAATGCCAAACTCAGACTCAAATCACGAAGAGGACTGCTCTATTGAGGAACAAACATACAAAACAGATCCCCCTGATGACACTGATATAAACATGTTAGAAGAAGATGACCCACATGAGATAGAACTGTGTGCAGATCCAGAAAAGAAAGACTTTGAAGTTCAGAGATTATACCTTGCCAAAAGGGCTGGTCCCTCTTGATTTTAATGATGTTGCTAAGAAGCCAAAGATGGAATCCACTGAAGCAAATGTAGAAGAATGTAACATAGGCAGTAAACAAGAACCCAAAATGATAAAACTGTCAAAAACACTGCCAGCTCTTATAAAATAGAAATATATTGAGCTATTCAAATAATTAAGTGATGTGTTTGCTTGGAGCTATGAAGACTTGAAGGCCTATGATACTGAGATCATTCAACACAAGATTCATCTCAAAGAAAATCAGAAACCCTTTAAACAGAAATTGCACAGAATAAACCCTGTCTAATTACCACTGGTTGAGAAAGAAATAAGGAAAATGTATGATGCTGGAATAGTAGTCCCTCTCAGATACTCAAAATAGGTTTCAAATCTTGTATCAGTGAGGAAGAAAATAGGGGAAATTAGGCTATGCATAGACTTCAACAATTTAAACAAAGCCTCCCGTTGTGTAGGTAAATCCTCTCTGCGGATAGAGATGATCCCTCTAGCCCTAGGGTGGGTCTAGCAGCAAGGGAACAAGCTAATGTGTTGGTTCCTAGTTAACGAATGAAATAGGTTTGGATAGATTTTCCTACGTGTAGTCCAACGTGATTGTCGCAGCTGTAGCAGTGGCGGCCTCTTGATCTCTGTCTCGACAGGTCGCGGTCCTTCAGCAATGGTACTCGGATGCCTGCACAAAGATCAAAGGAAAAAAACAACATACAAGGAAATAACTGCATTCATAACTAGCTAATCAGTCAAGGAATATTAAGCATATTGCGTAAAATAAACCATATCAACACAAGATGGGAACCAGACATTAGTCATGTATATATTAATAGAAAGAACGAGATTACAACTAGAGCCTTGACGTCGCAACCTCCTTCAGCGGGTTTAGTCGAAGCACATCTCAAAGGTTCGTCGGGGAATTGGGATGAGGCAAGGACATAAGCCTAAGCTCTCTCTCGACAAAGGTCTCTTTCTCTGCTCTATCTCACCAACAAAAAGTTCAACAATTCCTCTTCAGCTATTCAGTTGTTCAGCTAGTTCATCAATGGGAGATAGGTTTATTTATAGAGGGAGAATAGGAGGTTGGGATCCCTACAATGGTGAAGGGAGGCCTTATCCTTTGGGAGGTTTCCCCAAAAGGTGGAAACAAGAGGCCAAAGGAGGATGTTCACGGTTATTCAGTCGAACCACCCAAGCTGACTCACCCACGAAGTTGTTAGCATGGAAACTTCACCTCTATATTTAAAGAACATTCCAAAAACAGCTTGGTGCGGGTAGTTCACTGGGACAGAGCGCCAATGGGCACTGGGCCCAATGTTAATTTTCCTCATTGGCGCGAGGCCATAACGGTCTTGTTGGAACAGGGTCCCCCAAAGCTGTGAATTTTGTATATTTTTGGTCTTAATTAGTCTAGCGCAAGGGTTTTTGGGTGGGTCAAAGCTCCGAATGCATTGTAATGGGTCAAGGGTAGACCAAGAGTCCGCAAAACATGGTTTGCGAACCATTGGAAGCGTAGGCTAAGTTGATATAAATAGATGAACATTTTGAGTCTTAAGGTAGGCAATAATTAAGTCTCATGGTAAGTGCGAATTGTTAGATCTGTGGTTGGGTCATTTGGGTAAGGACACCTACTGGCTGTGTGCATGGAGATCCTCAGTCTTGTTGTATGTGGACCCTGCTGGCTGTGTGCGCAGGCTGTGTTTGATTATACAGGGTTTTGGATGCTAATATATGCAGATATAGTTGAAGTATCTCTGTGTTATCTGATCTAACGTGTTACTGTTGATGCGAACCTTTGGGATCTGTTGGGGCTACGAATACAGTTGTGTTATCTATTTATGCTGCGAATCTATCTGTGTTATGGTATGAAGTATAGCTGTAATCTGTTATTAATGATGTGTTATGATATTGCGTATTGGTAACTGCTGATATGCACATGGATGCGAAGGTATTGACTAGATCTGTGCATGATAATAGCTCTGTTATACTGCGGATTATACAATTAATAAACCTGCGAATAGACCTGTCTTGTGTGAACCTGATAAGCTGTGAACGCAGATCTTCTAGACTTACCTCCTCTCTCTCAGGGTGCGGAAACCTGGTTCCAACACCCTCCCATACTGCTTCGGGTGAGACTTTGGCCTGCGTAAGTAGGTCATTGCCGAAAGGGCCAGTAGTATAGGGGTTTTTTGGCAAACCTTCACCTCCGAACCTGGGTCAGGACCCCTTGAGGCAACAAATGGTTCCATTGCTGGGACCAGGAGCATTTTGAGAGAGAGATCTGGTAATGCCAAGAGAACTTTGGAGACTAAGAAGAAAGAAATTGTAGAGTGGTTTGAAAAATAGGTTCAGGAATTTGCAGTAAAAGAAAATTGCAGCACAAAGTTGATAGCAGAGAAGTGGAAGAATAAGTACATTTTCATAGAGGTCTACAAAATTTTCTTTGTGACATTTGCGATCGAGCTTCAAGAATGGCTGGTAAGGCTCGTAGATTTCCAGACGTGTTGGAAGGACGAACGGGTCTCGCAGTGGACTCTAGAGTTGATCTAGCAGTTAGAAAGGATTGATAACACCGTCACGCATACGGTAGATCACTGGGTGGATAGTGTGCTGGGAGGATTTGTGACGGAGTTCGCAGTCGATAAATTCGTGTCCTATTCTAAGGCAGAACGAAGGTTCTTCAAGGGTTTTCGGGGTAAGTTTCTGAAAACCTTTCCATCACTGATTAAATTATTATTGTGCGAAAAGGGCATTCTGTGCATCCATACATAGTGAATGAGCTCCGATCAGAGCGAGGGTACAACACAAAGTGGTAAATAGTACAAAACTAATCAAGAAGGAGATATATATCTATACAGTCTAGTAAGGGATTCAGTTGCGCATAGCCCTCCAAATACACCACCTTCAAACCAGAATAGGGGAAAGAACTCACCCGTACCTCCACCCCCACTAGAAGACGAGATGGCCGCGCACATGAAGTTGCCTACCTTCAAGGGCCTAGGGGACAAAGATATGGATCGATTATGGTTCGTCGCAGAATTGTTATGGACTGCGCAGAATGTGGCTAGTGATGCTGTGAAAAGGGCACAACTGTCCCTTGCCTTTGAAGGAAGAGCCCTGGACTGGTATATGAGATACGTTGCTTAGCATGCGAATGCGACCATTCAAGAGGTTAAGAATTCCCTAAAACAACAGTTTCAGAAGCCTAAGTCCTACTCTCAGATAGTGAACGATCTAAAAGATTTCAAGGAAGGACCCTTTGAGTCTATATGGGAAGCTGACCAGTGGCTAAAGAAGGTGATCAAAGAAGGGGAATTTCTGTACGATGACAGACAACACAAGGAATGGTTCATCGCTATGTTACTGGCTCACTTGCGCATACCTATGGGACATCAAGCCACTGAATAGCAGTAAAAAGCTTTCTAGATTGCTATGAAATTAGACGCTGTGCTGAGAGATGATACCTAGCTGGGAGTACAAAAGATCCAGGGACAGCGGGAGGCGATGCACATGGAGATCTAGAACCTACGAAAGGACCGAGGGAAGCAAGCTAGCCTAGATGTATGGTGCATAAGATGTAGGGTATCAGGCCATACCAAGGATCACTGCCTGCTGCTGGCAGACTACCTACAGGTGGGGGGACCCAGTCTGTTGCGCCCGAGACCAAGTGGACTAGCGTTGTGGTGTGATGATTGTCGCGTAGCCGGCTTGCATGATACTAACCATTGCCATCGTCTAGGTGCGTATGTCCCAGAACTGAAGCAACAATGGTGCAGGTTTTTCTGATTAGTAGGACATGATGAGAAGAACTGCCAAATTTATGATGTAATGATAGACCGGGGAAACCTATATAGGGTACAATCAGACCCTTCTTCACCTAGATCCCCCTCAGGCGTAGGTGGCTCCCCAGCTAGGGGCAGGGTAGGGGGCCGAGGTGGAAGTATGGGTAGGGGAAGAGGAAAACTGATCTGCTATAACTACGGAGAGGTAGGCCACTTTGTGAGGGATTTCCAGAACCTTGCAAGACAATCCTACAGATACTATAGAAAGCTGGACCATGTAATTGAATACTGTCCAATTCTGATAGCAAAAATGTAGGAAAAGCAATAGACACCTACGCAAAAAGTACAAAGGGTTAAGGCAGAACCGTGAAATGAAGGACCAAGCATTAATGTCATAACATGTAGCGGCCTGGCCACTGGGGGAGCTGAGGAGAAAGTTGCGGCTAAGCCTCTTATCTGGAAAGCAACCATCAAACAAGAAGGGTTGGACCTACAAAAGGAAAAGGAAATCTTTGTCACAGCGCGCCAAGTCTTTGCTAAGGCCGAGGCATCTATTGCTCAAGCCTCCGCAAGCCTCAAAGTAGATGATGAAGCCAAACCATTTTTGCAGGCATGTATGAAGGTGCTGCGCAACCAACGGGTCGTAGAAAACCTCCAAGCTTTAATAGACAGTTGCGCAGAAAGGACTAATCCACCACTGGAAGTTAAGGATGTGCACAAACTGTACAAGCATAAGAAACACACTGGTAGGGAAATGTGGCTAACAGCGCAAATGGGTGATTATGAAATGGATCAGGTTATTTTGGACCTGGGATCATATGGGAACGTACTGCCCAATCAAACTTGGCAGCGAATGGGAGAACCCAAGTTGGAATGGTCCACTATCTAGTTGCGCATGGCCAATTAGCAGAATATCATACTGTTGGGAAGACTGTCAAAGATCATGGTAGATATTGTAGGAGTTAAGGTCCGGGCTGACTTTGAGGTCATTCAGATTGTAGAAGATGCGGACCCCTATCCTGTACTCCTAGGATTGGATTGGGCCATAGATATGGGAGGTATCATCAACCTAAAGAAAAGAAGCATGGTGTTTGAAAATGAAGGTACGCGGGTGATAGTACCATTAGACCCTGCGGAAGGAGAACGGTATAGAGAGCCGGTGCATGAAGAAGAGGATGTGGATCATATCTATAAGTTAACTGTGCGGGACGAAGATTAGATCAATCCCACGACCGATGGTGTACTTTGGTGGGAAAAAGATAGAAATTTTTTTTTGAATCCGATGGAGAGATGGAAAATTGGCAGAATCAGTTACATGATGTATCGGTGCTGCGATGTCTTAGAATCACTAATAACTTCCGATGCATCCCCTCCGAGGTAAGAGAACTACCCTATTTTGATGGTTCTGATAGTATTAAGAAGTTTTTGCGAGCATTTGAAGCTGAGGTTCCAAGAGATTGAAGGTTATGGGCCCTTAATCTAGCCATGCATGCAACACCTGTGAGGTGGTGGGACACGCATAGGGGGGAATTCCAGGATTGGGAAGAGTGTCGGGATATGATGATCCTATGATTTGAACCTTTGGTTCACTTGTGCGTAAAGAAATTCCTTGGGCCAGGGGACTCGCGCGAGCATTTTTTTCGCTTGGATAGAGAAATGGTGTGACCGGACTACAGAAGAACGGATTCACCTATTTATTCATGCCTTGGGACCAATTCCCACCGCATGGTACTTAGACGCGTAGCTACATCAACGCAACCGCCACTGGGAAACATTAAAGGATAAATTTGTAGGAACATTTGGGTTAGCAGGGGGAATGGAGGCGCTTGACAAAGTTCTGCAGGATATAAATACCTTCATATTTAATGAATCACACCCTTACGCAGCACTTGGGGCACCAAAATGGGAAACACAGATGCAGGATATTGTCAATTGCCGCAATATAGCAATAGAAGAATGCGACGAATATTTGTGCAATGTCTCTATCCCGGAATTGGAGGGAGAGCGCGAAGGTGCTAGACCCCCACTACAAACTGTCGATGTTACTAAGCCTCTGAAGCTACGAGAAGTCAACATTGGCACGGAAGAGCAGCCTAAGTTTGCTAAAATTGGGGATTACTGGGATGATGATACAGTTGGCAAAGTTGCAAAACTGCTCATAGAGTATCAGGACTTATTCCCGACGAAGTTTTCGGAGCTTAAGGGGATCATAGGTGACCTAGGGGTCATGCGCATCACGTTAAAACCATATGCGCACCCTGTGAAACAGTGACCTTATCGGTTGAACCCTAAGTATAAATAAAATATCAAGGAAGAAATTGACAAGATGCTCGTTGCAGGTATCATCGAACTGGTTGAACAATCAGACTGGGTAAGCTCGATGGTGGTTTAGGAGAAAAAGATGAAGGGAGAGATACGGATCTATGTGGACTTATGCAAACTGAATGATGCCTGTGTACATGATCCCTTTCCCATGCCATTCTTATACTAAATCCTTGACAGCGTGGGAGGGTAGGAAGCGTACTCATTTATAGATGGATTCTCGGGCTACCATCAAATCAGAATCGCACCTGAAGATCGCAGAAAAACTACGTTTGCTACTGAATGGGGATCCTTTCAATATACTGTCATGCCTTTTGGGCTCAGGAACGCCCTTGCCATCTTTTCGTGGGTGGTGTTCGCGGTGTTCAAGGAGTTCATCCACAAGTTTTTGGAGGAGTACTTTGATGACTGGACTATCTTCGGCTTGGTGAAGAAGCACGTCTCGAACCTGAAAATGATGTTGGATGCCTGTAGAAAACACCATATTTCCTTGAATATCAAGAAGTGCATATTCTGCGTACCCTTCGGAATCTTGCTCGGGCATATAATTTGCCGACAAGGTTTGATGGTTGACCTTGCGAAAGTCACAATTATCATAAATATGGCAGTACCTACAACTTATAAACAGCTGCGTTCGATCCTCAGACATACAGGCTACTACAGGAAGTTTATTCAAGGATACACGCTGATCACAGCGCCTATGGAAAAACTGCTTAAGAAGGATGTTTCATTTTTTTGGGATGAAAAATTCCAGAAGAGCTTCAAGCTACTCAAAGAAAATATGGTCTTTGCGCCTATTCTCATCTTCCATGATTGGGAGAATGTATTCCATGTTCACATAGATGCATCAGGAATCGCCCTGGGAGCGGTCCTTACGCAGCCTGGAGACAGAGACATTGATCACCCGATTGCATTTGCTAGTAGGAAACTCTCTGGTGCTGAGCGCAACTATTCCACTACGGAGCGAGAAATTTTGGCCATGGTCTATGCATTACAGAAGTACCGACACTATCTATTAGGAGGACACTTCAAAATGTTTACAGATCATTCGGCTTTGAATTACCTAGTGAATAAGCCTATGTTGGGGGGGAAAATCTGCCGATGGATACTACTGTTTCAGGAATATGACTTTGAAATCATTGTCAAGCCGGGGAAGTTGAATGCTGGGCCGGATCACTTGTCCCAAATTGAGAGTGGTGAGGAATCTACCAACTTGGAAGAAGGATTGCCTAATGTGCAGCTATTTGCTATTAAGGTAGTTGATGCGCACTTCACAGACATCATCCATTTCCTGACTACAGGCATGACACCTGCAGAGTATTCGGTACAACAGAAGAAAGAGTTGGTAACCCGCGTTGCAGATTTTACCATCATTGCAGGTCATCTATATAATATGGGAGCTGATGAAGTGCTATGAAGGTAAGTTTTGGAGCATGAACAACATGCTATCTTGGCAGAAGCCCATGACGGTGTAGCAGGAGGTCACTACGCAGGGAAGGAAACGACGCAAAATATCTTGAGAGCTGGACTATGGTGGCCTACCCCGCATAATGACACTCATGACTATTGTAAAGCCTGTGATACATGCCAACGAACAGGAAGGCCATCACGCAGAGATGAAATTCCCCTTCAACCGCAAATGGCCCTGCAAGCATTTGACAAATGGGCCATCGATTTTGTGGGACTTATCAACCCATCCGGGAAGAAGACAGGTGCGTGTTACATTATAACTGCCACTAATTATGTAACCAGGTGGGCCAAAGAAAAAGTGGTGAATTATTGCACTGCAGAAATCATTGTGCACTTCATCTTTGAGCAGATTCTGAACAGATTTGGATGTCCAAAAACCTTGATGAGCAACAGAGGTACAAATTTTGTTAATGAGACAATACAGGCCTTGACGGAAGAATTTCGGATCCATCATGCGAAAAGCACTCCGTATCATCCCCAGGAAAATGGAGTGGTCGAAGATTTTAATAAAGTCTTGGAACACACACTAACTAAGGTCTGTAACGCCAATCTCAGCGACTGGGACGTGCACATCTCTTCTGTTCTTTGGGGCTACCGAACCACCAGTAAGAAGTTGACAGGGAAAACACCGTTTAGGATGGTCTATGGCATGGAGGCCATTATGCCCATGGAATATATTTTTCCTAGCCTGCACATCGCATCCTTTATGAATATGGCGGAGCCTGATATCATGGAGGAGCATTTAGCGCTACTTGTTTCCTTGGAGGAAGATCGTTTCATTGCTAATTTCCATCAGCAGGTTTAGAAGGCTCAGGATAAGGCCTGGCATGATTGAAATATTCGACAAAAGACCTTTGTGGAGGGAGAATTAGTCCTACTGTATGATATCCAGTTTACGAAACACCTGGGAACGTTCCGACAGCACTAGCTAGGGCCCTATACAATTAAAGAAATCACAGATGGCGAAGCTGTTCGGTTAGCCACCCTGCGCAGCAATATACTACCCGTCTATGTCAATGGCAACCGGCTCAAACCATATCGGATCAAATGACTATATGGCCAGAGTAGCTGTATGAAGTGGGGTATGCCCACCAAGGAAGGTAAGCATGGAAGGTCCCATGGTACGGACAGGAAGCGACCGCAGGTTTGGAAGCTCGAAGGGGTGCGCCGAAGGTGCAGGCGTATGTTCACAATGCAGTAGGTGTGCTGGAAAAAAAGAAGTGTGCTGGGTGCACAGGAGGTCCGCTGGGAGCGCAGGGGTGCGCTGGGCAGACATGAGGTGCGAAAAATAGCCATTGGAACAGTAAAATCGGGGAAAAGGAAAAAGTTACCATTGAAAGGAGCGGGCGGCCGACATTTAATGAGGCGATTTCCTAAGATATTTTACCCTTTACTTGATGGTAAGTTCCAAGTAAGGTTCACCCAACGGTTGATCGATCCCCGTGACTATAAAAGAAGAAGGATAGATTAGACAAGGGTTCCGTATTTCTTGAATAGTTTGTACTTGGTGTGTTTGTCCTGGACAAGTTTGTGCTGTAAGAGTTTCTATGCCTATTAAGTCCATTTCATGTCTGAGCATCCTACACCCTTTGATGATAACAACTCGGAGTTCATTTTCCGCGCCGAAATTATGGCCACTAATCCCGCTGAAGCATCAAAACTGGTGACCTCGACAAAACAAGAATCCAAGGAAGTAGTGGAAGTCAAACCAGAAACCGAGGAAGTGATATCTACATCGAGTCAAGCGAAGAATAAGGGGACAGAAAAATTGCAAGGGTCAGGGAAACCTGGAAATGGGTTAGGGTGAAGCCCCGTACTTCTCCAAGAAATGTAAAGTCCCCGCGAACGATGCCCCAGGCACATTCCCCCAACCCAGTAAAGCGACCTTTGTCTGCTCAGGAAGAGGCCCACGTAGCTGAACCAATCAATTGGCTACCACCCTTTGTTTGGCCCCACAAGCCCTCCACTCGCACACCGAAGAGTCTCAATGGCCTATGCACCTACCTGCAGATGCCGTTGACCTCAGGAGAGGTCCCCGTCATTGGTGAACCCTTTGGAAGGCTCCATGAGGTGAAATTTGATGATCATGACTTCAATTTGGAGGCCTTCCCTGAGTTGGCACCCGAAGTATATCTTGACAGAATACAGGAAGATGATGGGATAAAGATTGTCCCCATGCGCTGGGTACGCGGATTGGCAGGGTTCGGGCTCTTAAACTGCTAAGGATGCCACATTTCGGCCACTAAAATATCACAAACTGTTTGGTACATCAGTTGCTCTCCCTAGTCCATGATGGCTGATTATGGATCCAGGATCAAATCCCCATCGATGCTGTGCTCATTCATCGAATTACTGGTCTCTCCATGGAAGGGCCGGACCCTCTGTTGCGCACTGGTAAGAAGTACGAGGGGAAGATCGCTGACCATGTGTGCAAAACCTACGATGTGGAGCGGAACACTTGAGACTTCATGATCAAATCCATTAGTGACCCTGGTATGCAGTTGGGTACGTTGTTGTTGGCATGCAATATGATGAGAAAATGCCAGGTGGCCTGTGTCCCCGCATATGTAATTAAGTTGGCAGGCCGGTGCAAGAAAGGGGTCTGCTTTAATTGGTCCCAGTACTTGTGCAACGAGTTTTTGGCCAATGTCTGTGAATCCCAGGAGCAGGGAAGAGCATTTTTTTATCCTGGTTGCTGCTTCTCATTGCGTTGGTCACCCGGGAAGCACCTGAGGAATCAGTCCTCCCTGATCTCACCCCAGACATGTGCGAGGGGGCTTGATATATGAACTTGTGGGACTCTAAGGATGCGCAGTGCATTAAGGACAACCAAGTCTTCTGGGTGTTGTTTCAGAGTGGGCTCGAGGCAGCTATAAACTCCCAATCACGTTTGTTGCTAGCCATCTACGATAAGTATAAAAGCATCACTGCATTCCAGGTGACTATGCATAACATCCAAATTCGAGGCCACAAGGATCTTGTGTGGGTTTATCTCCCCTATATGGCTATCGATGAAGAGATTTACTGTTTAATTGCACAATGGCCTCCTCACTGGAATCTTGGCTTCAAAATAGGTGCAAAGAGCATTGAAGGAATTAGCGCCACGAAGGTTACCCCACCTGTCATCACCAAAGACACCGGAGGACCGAGAAAAAGCACGGGGAAGGGCGCTGAAGCCGCGTCATAGAAAGGCTCGCAACCCAGTAAGAGTACAGGGAAGGGCACGAAAGCAGCAGAGAAGAAGGATATGCAGCGGGATCTCAGTACCAAGGGACAGGAGGCATGAGGTGCTGACTCCCCTCGAGGAACAAAGTGAATGGGTGACCCTACCAAAGGGCCACGGAAGAAGCAACACTCCCAATGACTAGAACGTGACGAAGCACTTACACTGACTGAAGGAGACCTCGGGAAAATCACAGACGTGGTCACTTTGGCTGTAGAAGACAAATGGCTGTCTCTAGAAGAGCAACAGAAAGCCGCGGTCAACACACTTCATGTTGAGCTTCGAGCTCTCCAGTTGAAGACAGACACACTGCAAACAAGTATGATTCAGGTACGAATGACCTCAACAACTAGCAGCGCAACACTTGTTACAGCGGAAAGCCGCCTCTATTCCCTGCCTGCCCTCGCAATAAGTCCACCTGACTTGGGAGCGCAAGTCCAAGCCTATGTAGAGGTACAACCAGATCTAGCCAGGTTGCCACATGAATCATTGCAGGTTCTCCACACCTCCTTGTTCCAAGAAATTCACCACTGGGACCATTGAGTGCACCAGCAGCTCAGTGTAGCTGAGCAAACAATTGAGGAAAAAAATGCTGAAGTTTCTTAGGTATAGGCTGCATGTACCCTCGCCACTGTGCACCAGACGGAGCTAGAACACCTCATTAGTAGGCTCTGCGTGGATGTCTCCGAAGATATTCCAACTTCTGCCACCCCCCAGGACAAGATTGAGGGGTTGGTCGCAGCATTACGGGCCTCAAGGACCGAGATCCAGGCGGTCAAAATGGATATGGAACAACAGATCGTAGACTTACAGGCCAAGTTGCAACCACAGACACCACTGGAGGTACAGAACCAACGAGCTGCGCTGGTTACGACAACCACAAATGTGATTACAAGATAGATTTCTCAGGGTGCCCTTACTGGAAATAGCTATGCATTTATGGACCAAGGTGCAGCGCGACCCTCTCCTGCATGAAATCAACCAGGACCTGCGACAGAAGGAAGAAGCGTTCGAGTAGCTAGAAGCCACTATGCCTACTTTGATTCCTGCTCAATGATTGGCACGACTATGAACCAGCCAAGCCCTTCAGGATGATATCGACAAACTCCGCCAGAAGAAGAAGACTCTCAGTGACTGCCTTAAGCCATGGGCTGATGAAGCCCTCAAGCTCTCTTAGGGTATTGATGTCGCTATTAAACAACTGAACTAGACTTTGGAGAGCGTCACAGCTACGACAGAGGGAACAAAGTAAAAAAAATTGGTGGATATTGCTTAGAACACTGCTTCTCAGAGTGAAGGAGTGCTACCCCCATTGGTTGAGGCGATCAGGCTACTGTAGGTGCATGTGGATACCCCACAACCATAGTGACTTGGGACGAGTCACAAGATTGTGTTGGGGGACTGGTTGAACAGGGTCCCCCAAAGCTGCAAATTTTGTGTATTTTTGGTCTCAATTAGTCTAGCGCAGGGGTTTTGGGGTGGGTCAAAGCCCCAAATGCATTGTAATCGGTCAAGGGTAGACCAAGAGTCCGCAAACCACAGTTTTCAGACCATTGGAAGCATAGGCTAAGTCTATATAAATAGATGAACATTTTGAGTCTTACGGTAGGCAAGAATTAAGTCTGATGGTAAATGCGAATTGTTAGATCTGTGGTTGGGTCGTTTGGGTAAGGACTCCTGCTGGCTGTGTGCATGGAAATCCTTAGTCCTACTATGTGCGGACCATGCTGGCTGTGTGCGCAGACTATGTTTGATTGTACTGGGTTTTGGATGCTAATATATGCGGATATAGTTGAAGTATCTCTGTGTTATCTAATCTAACGTGTCACTGTTGATGCGAAACTTTGGGATCTGTTGGGGCTATGAATACAATTGTGTTATATATTTATGCTGTGAATATGTCTGTGTTATGGTATGAAGTATAGTTGTAATCTATTATTAATGATGTGTAATGATATTGCGTATTGGTAACTACTAATATGCACGTGGATGCGAAGGTATTGACTAGATCTGTGCATGATAATAACTTTGTTATACTGCAGATTATACTGTTAATAAACCTGCGAATAAACCTGTCTTGTGCGAACCTGATAAGCTGCGAACGCAGATCTGCTAGACTTACCTCCTCTCTCTTAGGGTGCGGAAACCTTGTTCCAACCCCTCCCATTTTGATTCGGCTGAGACTTTGGCTTGTGCAAGCAGGCCACTGCTGAAAGGGCTAGTAGTATAGGGGTTTGTTGGCAAACCTTCACCTCCAAACCTGGGTCAGGACCCCTCGAGCCAACAGGTCTGCTAGCGCCAACCCAAAAACATGTTTTTTTGCTGATCTGCTCTAGGAATTGTCAACAGAGAAAGCGTTCTCATCAGGGCAAGGGATGCAATGATGCTTGTTGCAAGGCATAACACTTCATATAAGTCACAAAAATGGTCCTCCAAAATTTTGGCTTTAAAGCTCTTGGTTGGTTAAAATGGACATGGTTCTCTACATATATATGCTAAAATTGTGTGCTGTGATTGGTGCGCTACAATTCAAAATTTTGGTCGATTGGCGCGAGTCCGTGCCTCATACCCGCGCCAACTGCCGCACCCTAAATTTTTCCAAATCCACCCATAAACACATAAAATTGGGGTTTCAGGCAATAAAAAAGTAATCAAAATGTGGGAAAGGATGTTAGCTCTTACCTGGAACTGACAGATTCGAGATTGGTCTTTTGGATTTTCCGCTATCGCTGCCGCAAAATCACAGTGTAAAAAGGGTAACTATTGCTCACAAGAGGTAAAAGTGAAAAGTAATTATTTTTTACCATTTTTGGCATTTTATAAATTTTCAAAACCCTAATTTGGTTTTAAGACATGTTTTTCGATTATTTCACTATGTTATTTCGAGAAATGGGTTTTACCTGCATCTCTTGTGCATCGACAGGTTTTTTAATGTAACAACGATGAAGTAACGAGTTGTATTTTATACTTTTTCAGACTCGGTAAAAAAACAAAATATTCACTGTTGGAGTCATCTTTTAGCTCTTTTCTGACTCTCTAAAATTAAACATATTTCCTAGACTTTTGTCGTTATGAACTCGTTAAATGGCTGTGAAATGATATCTACCCAGTATACGTTTACCCTTTTTTCGGGTTGGGATAGATTATTTATGAAAAAGGAATACCTTAGCCTATCGCGACTAAGAGGTTCTCTCAAACATTGTTTTCTACCTTGTCGGATCTGAGGGACTATTTACGAAAAGGGACCTGCTGGAGTTTTATTTTTTGCTTCTTTTCAATCTCTCTAACATGAAAAGATGTCGAGTTCTTCCTTTGTCAGACTCGCTAAACCCTGATGACATCAGAAATCGTCGCCATTACATAACCAAGTTCCTCCTTCCTAGGGCTCGTAAAATGTACTAGGATGGATTTTTCCGAAGGAAAAACTTATATAACAAGCATATGCTATCCCCTTCAAGCTTGTTTTCAAAAATAATTGGGGTACTCGCCAGAAATGGTGGGGGAAAATGGAACCAGTTCTCAATCGTGTCGGCAGTATTTCACTCTTGAACATGACACTCATCTGCATTCGTGTCAGGTTGAGGACATCTCATTTCATCATTTTTGCCTCCAATGGTTTGGGTAATCTGTTTTGACCTCTCATTTTCTCTTTGCCATGTCATCATGACCTCATATCCCTTGATGTCAAATATTGCCAAATCCGGAGTCGTGTCGCTGATATGTTCAAGAGAAGTTTACCTTTGCAGTTTTCAACCTCCCTCTGATCCTATGTTTGGTCCTGATTCACTATCATCATGTTCCTTTGTCTCGTCTCGATGATGTGGGAAACATTATGGCCCTCCTTCGATCGAATCGCTTCTTGTCGACTTCAGCTCATTATCTAGGAAGTTGGCCTAGAGACTCCCTTCCGATACCTTGGAGCTTGCATGCCTCAATGGCAAGTTCTTCGGATTCGACGATAGGTCATTAGGGGATTTTTGAGGTCTAAAATGGGCCTCCTAAGGAAATGATAAAATAACAGCTAAACCAATAAAATAATATTTAGGAATTTGCAATTCACTTTTGCACCAAAATCCATGTAACCATAGTTAAATTCAATTCAAAAGTTGTACCAAAATAAAATAAATAAAAAAATTGTATTGATGTGACTATAAATAAGAATGAGCTTTTCAAGAAAAAGACATTATCATTGAACAACCAATGCATTTGTCCTTTGTACCTGAATAACTTAAAATAAATTATAAATATAAATTATAAATTCTTAGTTATATTATATGCTATTAATTATTATTTATATTATTTAAATTGTATAATAACATGTAATTAATTTACTATATAAAAATAAAATAAAATAAAATAATATAATATAATAAATTTATAGAATATAATATAGTAAATGTATAGGGATATGCATTGTTTCTTTCAAGAAATATCAAATGACAATAATATCATTTTATTAAAAAAGTGTGAAATGAAATTTATTATTAGTACTTTACTTTGAATTTAAAAGTACTTAGAGCACTATCATGGTTAACCATGAGTTTTTATCCACCATTGAGAATGTGACAAGTAAGTGCCTTTAACTCAAGCAATGCCACCTCAACCATTAGAGATGATGTCATCCCCTAAAATGTGATTGGTTCTCATAAAGTGAATTTTGATTGTACATTTTTCTTAGGAGGCCTATTTTAGACCTCAAAATTCCCCTAATGCCACATCATTGGCCTTCGATCGAGTGATTCTACGGGTGTTCGACGCCAGATCACTGTTCACATTCTGTGGATTGTAACTGTTGTACATTTCACTAGAAAATTTGGCCCAATTTCTGATGGCCACTTTGTCGCTATTCCGACACATAGTCATCGCAAGAGCGACAGTTTGAGGACGAACAAAACGTGGTTCACCATAACGTTGCAATTCTGACGCCTTGACAAAGTGTCGCAATACTAACACTTTTTCCGTTGCTTCCAAACAAACGTCGCTCGTCCGACGTTGCCCAAACCGTCTCTCTTCTGACGTTTGTAAACTGTCACAATTTCGATGAAATGTGGTCCGACGTTTTGAACGTTGCTCTTCCAACGTTTTTATACTGTCGCTCTTCCAACGTTTCTAAACTATCGCAATTCTGATGCCGTACAAAAGTGTCGCAAGACCGACGCATTACAAAAGTGTCGCAAGACCGACGCTTTCTAGAAGCGTCGCAAGACCGACGCTTTCTAGAAGCGTCGCAATACCGACGCTTTCCAAAAGCGTCACAATACCGATGCCAGGAAGAACTGTCGCAATATCGATGGATGTCACAAGACCAACAAAAATGGAAATCGTTCAAAACATCGGAAGACCGACGCTTACAAAGCGTTGGTATACCGACGGCGGGTTCGATTTAAAAACAAAAAAATGAAACTTTAAAACAGGACAGTAAATATCCAATATTTGTTATGAATTGTGGGCATTCCAATTTTTATGAACATAATTCGACCATGAAATATTAATATAATAAACCACCCCGTAGCACTTCGTCTATAAACAATCATATAATAAGATCGGCCCCTGCTAACCTTTAGTGATGGCATTCACTTTATAAGTGGGACTTCATATGAGGCTTGGAAACATAAATATGAATAAAATTTTGTCAATGCAAACAACCACACATGCCTTTGTTGAACCTTAGTTAGGACAACAATAGTCAACATATATATGTGTGGGGCCCAACGCTAGCGGCTTTTCCACATCCAACGGTGGATAATACGTCGCTCTGGCCTTGACGATCCAACGATCCAACTGGATATCACGCGAGTTAGTTGCACGATCGTTAACTCGCAATGAGAGTGGGTTTTCAAAACCGCTCAAGGCCACGTGTCGGCCTATGACATTGATCGCGTCCAAATGGGGAATACCGCTTACCGTACAAAGGCGGTGCAATATGCCGGAACCTCGTCTTTACTGTGCGGTCCTCAAGGTTCCGACTACTCTTACTCTAGGTTCCGTCTGCTTACCAATGCCTTACTGCCATTGAAATCTGCCTCGTTGTTCATCCTTCGCGCGGCCATACCAAACGAACTCGGGCACGACCATTTCGAGGAGACACGACGCATTACATATGCCATGGTTTATGTCTTATGGTTCCGACAAGGTTAGTATCGACTCTGCAAATAAATACACCGGTCCTTGGTTCATTCAATCGCCTACACATTCACAACACTCATTACGAGGTTTTACCTAGCTCACGGAGGTTCGAGCACAACATCTCCTTGCTCTACCACAGGCGCACAGGAATGTCATTAACCTAATTCACCTTCTGTTCACACAACTGATTATAGAGAAATTCCCCAACTGTTTGACACAATTATCTTTGGAATTCACCAACGCTCATAAGTCCTGAGTCATTAGCTCGTGTTCCACCGAGAACTAAACCAGTCTATATGCACATAACCTCATCACAGGGTTTCTTAATTACCACAGGATTTCAATTATCTTTCACCAGGATGCATACATATATTCAGACACAGAAAACTTACTCAATCAACGCACATATAATACTAACAGATTCCTTATATAGATGAAATTTCTTACAGTCTCCTGGTCCTCGGCCAGATCTTCGATATAATGGCCTCCTCTTCCCTATGCAGCTCTATGCAGTTCTCTTTGCAGGTCTTCTGTACAGGTCTATCGAATCTGTCACAGAGGTTTATTTTTATATCAATTACAATGAATCGATTCGAATTTCTCGATGAGTCACAAACTCTTCAAATTCCTAACTCTGAGACTAACGCTTTGACAGACAGAGACGGACTACTAGAATTAGCTTAACTTCTGAAACTGACTATCTCTTCAGGTGCCCATTAATCATTCGGGCAGTTAAATTTTCTCTACAAATTAACTAAATTAGCTCAACTATGGATAATTTCATAGGGAAATAAAACATGAGACCCCCCTTTACATTTATCTATGTACAAAAGTTGTCTTGGGCCTAATGCCCCTGCATCAGATAACATAGTGAGGGGCTAAATTTCCAGAGCTTCCATGCATCTGTAACATCTTCGGAGCATTTTCATGTGGTTTAGCTACCCTTGTCACTCAAATTGATAGTAGATTAAAGATGACAGATGTTTTCAGCGTAACAAGAGCCATTTTAGGTTTCATTGGAAACATTATTTAGAAAACACAGTTTGTGCAATCAATCTTCATACCGAAGTAGCATATATTCAGTTTCACAATGACCTAATGTCATCATGTACTCAAAAAGTCAATTGTTGCAGTGTCATACAACCTCAAGCCTCAAACATCTTTACAAGTGAGCATTTCAAGTCCGATTTAGAACAAACATGTTAGAGATTTTACTGAAATCAAGTTACATTCTAATGCTCATTTAATATAGAGATTAAGATTCTGAATCTATGATGTTACTATTGTTGCCAGTATTTTTATTGTACTTGTGCCATACCCAACTCCACTAATAGTAACAACAATGTTGAATCCTGATCAATCTCCATCCATGGGATTTTAATGGCCCTTAGATGCGAGATTCACATGCCAACTTGAATCATTTCATAGAATGAATCCACTACATATTACTGCCTTTCAGCTATGGCTGAGTATCAATTTTACCAATTTGGCCAGCACTTGAATATAATCCTAATTACATCAAATTTCAAAATTTCGGTCTAACCCTAAGTGCTTAAAATTCTGCAAAACCCACTTACGCAACACAGTCTAGGATGGGTTAACATGCCTATGAAGTATTTAAACATTGTTGAGGGATAAGAATAATTGGACTTTTCCAACTAACCAAACTCACTTTTGACCACTTCTAGTAACTTTAGCCTGTAGATGCTCTCATAAAAAGAAAGCAGGTGGTCCAATAAAAGGAAGGGGACTGGTTGCATGTTTCATTCCCTTTTTTTTGTCAGCTGAAAGCTTTCTAAGAAGAATAAATATACTGAAGCATGAAATTGATTTTGTTGCTGCCCCATCTACCATTGATATACATCACAATGTGTCATAGTTTACTATAAGTCTCTATTGAGAGTGGGCAACACTAAATCCAAGTAATTCCCCTCATCCCTTAAAAGACACCTCTAAATATAACTAGAAATTTCAAATAGTTAGTAAAGGAAAAGTAAAAAGATATAACAGATCTGTGTTGAGCCAAAAACCTGTGCATTCGCAACAAAACTGGGATGGATAAAACTTAAAAACAATTATGGACTTTGACAAAAAACCGTCTTATTCATACAAAATTAAATAAGCATTGGCATACTACTATGTTTACAAATTTAAGGACAGGCAGAGTGAGTCTCCGGGCAACACAATTTCATGTGTAGACCCTAGATCCTTGTACCCATAATATCTAGTGACTTATAAAATTATTGCCAAAACAATGCCTTTGCTATGCATGTAAGAACACAACCTCTATAATGAGGGAGATGTAATATTGTCTGAGAAGCAGATTTATACAGAGTGGTCCAAGATTGTGTATTTATGGAAGATACAACTGATTTTGGCATGAAACATGTATCAAAGATTTCAATGTGCCTTCTTTTAGAGCCCATTGATGATTTACTATGAAACCTAAACTTTCAAAACAAACACATTGAAATCACAGGATCTCCATCGCGAATATCATAAATATTAACTGTCTTTTGGGAACTGGCAGTAGATACCATAAGAGGCCCACATGGCTTGTACCACCAATGTTGATTCTTTGGCACAACATTTGCAAAGCCAAAATTTCTCCCCGAGACATCCCTCTCTGCCAAAACTGGAGAGATGGTACTGGACGTTGAAGTGAAGGCCTCTGATTTAGTATGGAATGCCATAATTTATTTATTATAAAAGTCCCATGAACAGAAACCTGAGTCCAATGTACAACCTGCAGATGCTGCCACAACATATTTACCAGAGCGACCATCTAAACCAGCTACTCTGATCAACCAGCAATCACCCGTTTGGGTAAGCCCATATGGATCTTTATATTCAGCCTTCTCCTGGAGATTGGAAAAAAACAATACTGAGTATTACTCATACATCAACTGCCCTTTATGTTAAGGGAAAATTTATAGAGTGCATAAATATTCTTGAAATCCCAATCATAGTTTCTAGAAAATTTCAACAGTTTTTGAAATGAACTACATCCTATTTAAACTACATAAAATATTTAGGCAAATCATTTTTTTAAATAGAATTTGGTAAATTTTATTTCAAATATAGAAATTTAAACCATGAGAATAATCTAACCCCTAGGATTTTCCCTATTTCTAATAGAAAATCCCAAAATGTATAAATTATAACACCCATAAACCCCAAAATTAAGTACAATAATTAAAACCTCCACACCTCTGAATTTGCTATATCGTGAAAAGAGCAGCATCCATCATCATGGGAAAGCAAAACTGATTCTCCTTCTGATACAAACCAGCCTGCAGTAGATGTCTTATGGCTGAGTTGATTCAATCAATCACAGGAAACCTCTTCAGTTTCTTCAATATTGCCAAAATGCTCTAGCTTGTTTTCCTGATCATCATAAAAGTCCATATTTTCATCACATTGAATTAGTTGGGGTTCATTACGATCAGGTCCAGTGCCTATTGCAGAGCTCCAGACATCCAATCCAATATTGGAACTACCATACCCGTTCCCATTAGAGATTGTAAATCCTGCTTCTGGCTTTAATTCGGTAAGTTCAAGAGCACTAGAACTGGATTTAGTTGATTTAGACTTGGTATTGTTGTCCTCTAATTTGTATTCCGATACAACACTATACTTGTGCTTCAACGCAGACAGAAATTCTGCAGCAATGGGATCTTCATCTATGGGGCTTATGGATCTGCCCTCAAAAACATCCCGAATATCTGATTCATTTTCATTCAACTGATTATGAAAATCCACCCTCGTCTTCAGCACAACAAGCTGAACTGAAGGCTGGTTTTTCAGCAATTTATGATGGGGGTAAATCCTGTCTTCCAGATTTCCCTATTTCTAATAGAATATCCCAAAATGTATAAATTATAACACCCATAAACCCCAAAATTATGTACAATAATTAAAACCTCCACACCTCTGAATTTGCTATATCGTGAAAAGAGAAACATCCATCATCATGGGAAAGCAAAACCGATTCTCCTTCTGATACAAACCAGCCTGCAGTAGATGTCTTATGGCTGAGTTGATTCAATCGATCATAGGAAACCTTTTCAGTTTCTTCAATATTTCCAAAATGCTTTGGCTTGTTTTCCTGATCATCATCAAAGTCCATATTTTCATCACATTGAAGTTGGGGTTCATTACGATCAGGTCCAGTGCCTATTGCAGAGCTCTGGACATCCAATCCAATATTGGAACTGCCATACCCATTCCCATTAGAGATTGTAAATCCTGCTTCTGGCTTTAATTCGGTAAGTTCAAGAGCACTAGAAATGGATTCATTTGATTTGGTATAGTTGTCCTTTTATTTGTATTTCGATACAACACTATACTTGTGCTTCAACGCAGACAGAAATTCTGCAGCAATGGGATCTTCATCTATGGGGCTTATGGATCTGCCCTAAAAAACATCCCGAAATCTGATTCATTTTCATTCAACTGATCATGCAAATCCACCCTCGTCTTCAGCACAACAAGCTGAACTGAAGGCCTGTTTTTCAGCAATTTATGGTGGGGGTAAAGCCTGTCTTCCAGATTTCCCTATTTCTAATAGAAAATCCAAAAATGTATAAATTATAACACCCATAAACCCAAAAATTATGTACAATAATTAAAACCTCCACACCTCTGAATTTGCTATATCATGAAAAGAGTAGCATCCATCATCATGGGAAAGCAAAACCGATTCTCCTTCTGATACAAACCAGCCTGCAGTAGATGTCTTATGGCTGAGTCGATTCAATCGATCAGAGGAAACCTATTCAGTTTCTTCAATATTGCCAAAATGCTCTGGCTTGTTTTCCTGAACATCAAAGTCCATATTTTCATCACATTGAAGTTGGGTTTCATTACGATCAGGTCTAGTGCCTATTGCAGAGCTCTGGACATCTAATCTAATATTGGAACTGCCATACCCTTTCCCATTATAGATTGTAAATCCTGCTTCTGGCTTTAATTCGGTAAGTTCAAGAGCACTAGAACTAGATTCAGTTGATTTAGACTTGGTATAGTTGTCCTCTGATTTGTATTTCGATACAACACTATACTTGTGCTTCAACGCAGACAGAAATTCTGCAGCAATGGGATCTTCATCTATGGGGCTTATGGATCTGCCCTCAAAAACATCCCGAATATCTGATTCATTTTCATTCAACTGATCATGCAAATCCACCCTCGTCTTCAGCACAGCAAGATGAACTGAAGGCTGATTTTTCAGCAATTTATGGTGGGGGTAAAACCTGTCTTCCAGATCTTGACTATTTAAGCGTTTAATTGGTTTTTTCAGAGACCTGACCATAGAATCAAATGAATCCTGCAAATCCTGTGAAATAATAAACAATAGTAAGGCCATTATTTATTGGTTTGAAATAATAAACAACATGCAACAAACCCACATAATTAGTAAATTATTTAAAGACAATAACTCCTACATATTAAAATATAAAGTTATAACATACCAGCTCATACTCAAACATAACATCTGTATCAATATTCTTCTTCTGTATCTTCTTGATCTTCATCCAACTGATCAACATCTATATCAACATCTGATTCAGAAACGGTGTTGAAATGATCGACCATGTCATCATCATCATCAATTATGTCATTTTCAATAATATCCTCATCGACATCATCATCAATAATTGTTGCCTCATCTCCTATGCCTGGTTCATCTTCTAAGATATCTTCTTCGTCTGTCAATGCATCTTCCTGCTCATCTGCCACTGCATCATCTTCTTCTTGATCAATACCATCTTCTTCCTCTACAGTATACTCTACTGGCCTTCCTCTTGGATCATATCTAATAGCAAATGACCATTCGTTCTCACCTGGAACCTCTGAGTAAAAGACTTGTTCTCATTGGCTTGGAAAAACATAGTGATCTTTTCCTGCTTCAAACTGCGATGTTTTAACCATTGGAAATCCATTTTCATGTTGAATAAGTGTTCTATCATCATCACGTACATTCATTCGTAGCCTATACCATTTGACGTCGAACAAAACTATTTTGAAGGAATCAAAGTCACACTCAACTATATCATCTAAGAACCCATAATATCTATTTTCAAATTCTCGAGGATGTCTATCACTCCTGGAGGAAACATTAGTGACCTGGAATACTGCAGTTATCCCACTATCAAATTTTTTCCTGTTATCATCCAATTGTTTAACGCGAAATTTACGACCATTGCACCACATAGCCTTGTGGTGTTTTAACTGCAATATGCCAAACATGAAAAAGATGCATTATCAATTAATAATTAATCATATAATTTACACAGCATGAAAATTAACTGAAAAATTAAACTTTTTGTCACATTATAAATATAGTATAAAATAAGTAATGAATAAAATAGGTGAATTAATTGCTTACATTTCTATCTTTCAAACCATATGCTAAATTGATTTCCCTGTCCGTAACGTTTCCATCTCCACTACGATACACTTCTCTAATCAATTCAGACAGTAGTTTCCATGATAACCTACCGTCGTTACGTGCTTTACATGTTTCAATCCATTCACTCATCCACTCAAGATTGTTTGCAATGTATAAAATTAGTGCCTCATAATCTTGAGCACCTGAATAAAAAAACAATAATTCACCAATATTAATAAATATTACTTATAACCATGGTAAATTATATTAATTAATAAAATATGAAATAATAAGACCTAAATGAATATAATGATCATATACATGATGTAAAAAATGAAACATTATATGTATTATACATAATAAATCTTTTACCTCTCACTTTCTTCATTCTACCTTTTCCCAACAGGTGCTCCACTTCAAATTTTTTGATGGAGTTCACATCCCAAATGCAATCCACCACCTTCATGGCTGGCGCAGCTAATATCGGAAGATAATGACTAATATACACCATGGATTGATATACCACATATCCCTCCACCATAGAACCCTCATGTCGTGCTCTTTGTCTAACCAAAGCCTTCAAGGATTTCAGGTGCCTCTCAACCATCCACATTGACCTTGTGTGTACTGGTCCACACATTTCAATCTCCTAAACTTGGTGTATCAAGTAGTATTCTTGTGCATTGAAAAATTTTGGAGGTAGATACTTTTGCATTTCACACATTAGCCGAGGAATTTCTCTCTTCCAATACTTTATTTCATCTTGATGGATTTCTTTCAATGAAAACCATCTACAAATCATTACGTAAGGTTATTTCAATGAAACATAGTATATTTTTCATTACAAGTAAATTAATACATCATTTAATCAAGTACGAAAAGAAATTGTAGCAATTAGATTTTGCGTATAAATCAAAACTACTTACCTCATGTATTTACTAAGACCATATATAACTTGTTTGACATTGTTTTCGAAGTCGTTTGGGAGAGATATAGGTAGAACATACTATAACAATAAAAAATGAATCGTTATTGGTTTCCAATTTAAACAGAAAAAAGGAAAATTTAAAATATGTATTCAAGCAATAACATACAAAAACGTATACCAAAAAAATTACCTTAACAAAGGTATGCCAATCATGTGTTTTCACCCCACTGAAGTCACCTTTCTTCGTTAAGATATTATTTATGTTTGAAGAAAAACTTGTTGGAAATTTAATTCTTCTAACGACCTCTTTTACATAATTGCTTTGTTGTTCTGTTAATAACCATGAAATATTATTATAATTTCGACCTCCATTTTTATTTGATCTGTTGATCACACTTTTCATTGCATGATTCGATTTTTCAATGTCAGCACAAATTTTATCAATTTTATCTCTATCATGTGCACCATTTATGGTTCGCCATAACGTTTTTGTTACATTCTTCCCGACATGCATTGTATCAAACAAATGAGCTATTTTTAGGTCCTCATAGTAGGGCAACCTCGCGAATTGAGAAGGATAACATTTCATTCTAGGTGGAAGTACAATATTAGTACCTTCACCATGACGATGACCTTGATATCAAAGAATAAAATAAATCAGAACAATATTAATTATAAAATACAATAAAATAAATTCATTAGTTAAAACAAAAATTCCAAACATTACATAAACAAATTATATATATATATATATATATATATATATATATATATACACACACAAATTACGTACCAGCTGCTTGACGATTATTAATTCTGTTATATTCCAACATCCACAACTGAGGTGTCGTTCTTCGTGGTTTTAATCCAGTTTCTTCTTTATCATTGAAAAGATGTTTTTCAGTAGTACGATACTTATGGTTCCTAGAGAGGAAGTGCCTAAACTCATCAAACACCATCTTTCTTAAGTCTAGCGAATGACGATACTTCATCTTAGGGCCACAAACTAGACATACAAATCTACCCTTTGTTTGAAGACATGCAATAGATGGATGAATAACAATTAATATACTATGAGATCATTTTTAAAACATGCAATATGGTATATCTAATTTAGATAATTATGTATTATATTAAAGTGCAACGAAATATTACATACCACAAACATATGTTAGTCCTAGGGCATCATGAATTGTCCATACAAGCATTCCACGACATTGAAATCTCTTCTGCTTGATTGGTTTAGTGATGTCATACATAGTGATGCCATGCCATAATTGTATTAGCTCATCGATAAGAGGCTCAATATATACATTCATATCTTTGACCTGGTACTTACCTAATTGTTCAAAATTATGGTACATAATAATTACTACCATGATATATGTATATATAAGTAAGTAAATAAATAAAATATATATTTATGTAAACAACGAGAAAAATGAAAATGTTACATTCAAAAAAATAATGTATCAAATACCTGGAATAATCATAGTCAAAATTATGTGCTCCCTCTTTATTGACATCCAAGGAGGAATGTTATTGTTGATAACGAAAATAGGCCACACTGAGTAAGTAGATCTAAGCTCTCCGGATGGATTAACACCATTAGCTGCCAATGAAAGCCTGACATTACGAGGTTCATTTTTAAAATCTACATATTTTTCCTCAATTTCTCTAAATGCAAAACCTTCTGCAGGCATTCGAAGAACACCATATCCACTTCTATTCTTTGAATGGTAATCCATAAACTGTGCTATGCTATTACACCTAAACATTCGCTGCAAACGTGGAATTATGGGAATATGACGAAGAACCTTTTGAGGCACCTTTTTGGTTACTTGATCTATTCGATATCTACTGGTACCACATTTCGGACATTATGTTTTCAACGCATGTTCTCCGTAATATATAATATGATCTTTAGGACATGCATCTATAGTGTTATATTCCATTCCAAAGTGTTTCATAATAGCATGTAGATCTCAATATGTTCGAGGTAAAGTATTTGGCGATGGTAACAAATATTCACCCAACAATCTACAACATAAACAAAAACTAGTGTCTTGTAAAGATTATTAATCATATATATATATATATATTGTAGTTATTAAAACTGGAACCGGTGACCGGACTGGTGGAGCTAATGAACTGGGTTTCGAACCGGAACTGGTCTAATAGGTAGCGGTCAGATCTCAATGAATCGGTTTTAAAAACAAATACATTAAATAATTATTTTTTAATAAAAAAAAAACTATTTTTAATATTTGCAACCATGATTCCAAGCCAATAGAGACAAAATATGAAAAATTTTCTCATTTATATACCATGCAAAGGTGAATATATCAAAATGGTACCAAATGCAATACATATCATTGAAAAATACATAAGCAAACTTGTTGAAGTAATGTATCAGGTTTCTCTTATATTATTCACTGTGTTTTATTGCTGAGTTAATATTATAATATACAATCTGTCCCTGCTCAGATCTGTTTTCAATTCATTGTATCAGCCTTAAAGACATTTCTAGGTTCAGTATATATATATATATCAGACCAGCATTTTGAAGATCTTGTATTCTTCATTATCTATGTTTGCTTGGCAATAAATTTCTAGAAAAACATCTACAACACTTAGAGGTATTGAATTGGTTTATGAAACCCACTATTAGTGCTATTTTTAACAAGTTGAGAGAGAATTACAACTTCAGAAGTCTGCTCACAATTTGTTTGACGAAATTTATCACTGAAAAGATTCATTAAAACCCAGAAAAATCAGTGGCTAGTTTAGTGCATTTCCAAGCGGGAATTTTCTAGTGGTCAATTTATTATTTCCAGTCACATTTTCATTAGTTTGTATGTTGTTGTCCCTTGAGTGGCGTCAGACCATTGCATCAGTCTTGATGCCGTGATCAAATTGCTTGTATGCTGTGTGAAAGGTTTTGTATTTATGCTGCTGCTATGTGTGAGCAGAGAGACAGGGTCTGATAGTTCCTAGCTGAGTGTGAAATAAGGTTGCTGCTGATTGTTTTGAGAACATAAATTGTCATTAAGTACACTTGATGAGTTGCATGCTGCCAGGGATTTTATGATATCCAACCTTGTATTTATCAGTCATCATGTGTATTGTTGCTGCTATAAGGTGTTGAGTATGAGTTATTAGACAAGTTTGTTGCTAGTATAATAGAGGAATTTGCAGCTCATGGAGGAGCACCTAACCGGCCGGTTAAGTACGGAACCAGTTGGTTTATGCATAAACCGGCCGGTTTCGTACTTAACCGGCCGGTTAGGTCCGGTTAACCGGCCAAAACAAGTGAGAAGAGGCTATTGACCGGGTTGCAAGGCCGGTTCCAACCGGCAGCCCTCCTGACCGGCCGGTTTGACCGGTTACCGGTTCAAACCAACCGGTTTTGATAACTATGATATATATATATATATATAAGTTATTATTTTACACATTTATTACAACTAAAAAAAGGGAAAATAATCAACATTTACATATATGTGATCATATATACATATTGCATACCTTAGGAGTTGTGTCATACATCTGTTCGACAAATTATTCATAACCTTTAAGTTCAACAACAACAATGTAGCAGAGAGAAGAGTTGCATTTGAGTGTTCAAAAATTCGTTCACTTGACCTTTCAATCAGAGGTACATCATAAATACCGTCACTGCTATCTCCACCATCATCATCTGACTCACCATACAAGTCTTGGAGCATTTGATTAGTCCCATCACTAATGTGAACTGTCTCATTACTGTCATCATGATCTACCTGCATGGGATCATTAAAATTACCTTCATCATTCGCTTCATGTTCTTCACCTTGTACAACATCATTTCCAAAGAGAATATTTGCTGCAATATTCTCTTGTACTGGTGTAGCATCATCTAATCTACTACTATTTAGCTGTGGAAGCTGGTTGATCATCTGCAAAAAGTTGGGGGGCGACTGTGTGTTAGGGTCCCTTGATTTGGCTGATTGGCAAGCCAAATTAAGTGTAACATCAAACCAATCTTTGGAGCCCAAGGACCTAGCCTTCCTGGACTCAGAGAGGGCTCTCTCTATTTGTGTAAGGGATATCTGTGTGTTTGCTTATTGTGTTCTGATTTTAGGCTAGTTATGAAGTGGATTTTTGGTTTTGGTTTTTAGGTTGTGAGGGATGAACTAATCAAATATTAAGATAGGTAAAAAGATGTCGGATCAACTGGGCTATGGGGTCGAAAAGGTCCGAGAAAGCTTTGAGATGGTGATACAAGGTTGCTGAAGGGACGATTTGATTCGAGGTAAAATGGATCTTTGGGCAAAATGGAGTGAGATGGACATCAAGTTTGTGAATAACAAATGATTTCAAGCACAAATAGTTTAATAGCTGACATAAACATGGTAGGGAAAACCATTAATCATGAGAAATGTAACTGTAAACTAATCGATGCAGAGAAATAAACATTCAAGTCATGCATAGAGATATATAACTCTCTAACTTTAGGAAATGGCTATCAGACTTTGGGGAAACAAATTTAAGACAGACAAACAACTCAAATAACTATGTCAGAATGCCTAAACACAATACTTCAAGCTATTGGGCACTTTGAAAACAATATTGCATAGTTTTAGGCAAAGGGCAAGATCAGAACAAGACCTCCTTGGTTCAACGAATGACAATCTAATCAATCAAAGAGGAGTTTCATAGGTGGAGCTATGGATAGCCATGAGTAAGCAGGGCATACCGTAAATCATACTTAGCATGCATAAAACCATGAATGAAACAAG
Source organism: Pinus albicaulis (assembly GCA_034641835.2). Classification (NCBI taxonomy): domain Eukaryota; kingdom Viridiplantae; phylum Streptophyta; class Pinopsida; order Pinales; family Pinaceae; genus Pinus; species Pinus albicaulis. The sequence goes on from CM076571.1 coordinate 626,808,040, forward strand.
TAAACAATATTATTAAGTTATTAAAGAGTAATCAAGAATTATTTAATGTGACTAAGAATGAAGAAAACATGGAAGCTATGAAGAAACATGAAATTTGAGGTGCCTCCAAGGGCATGTCTCAAATTTGTTCTCTACTGTCCTATAGCAAGCAAGAACATGGATTTATGAATGAAAACTAATAAACAAAATAGAGATAGAGACACTATACCATTCTACCAAGTCATGGAATCCAACAACAATCCTCTTTCATCATCCAAAAACATCCAAGAAACTATCCAAAAGCATGAGACAAGTATTTATTCCAAAGCTTATATGACCATATATTGCTTCTATTCATCAAGTTCAGCCTTGTTTACAATGAAAGCCTTTGGAATATATAGGCCAAAGTGAAGAAAACCTCTTAGTTCAACTTGCAATCTCATTGGCCTATTCAAAATATCTGATTTTGTCCTTGAGGCTTTGCAAAGCCCAAGGCACAAAATATCTAATAAAATATCTCAAAAATGCTAAAAAAGGGAAATATATTGACTTTTCATAACTTTTCATGTACAAAAATAGCTAAACGCACATGAAGAAAAGTCACTTTTGAAAGGTTCAATTTTTACAAAAATACTCAAAAAATACATCAACAAAAGGTCCCCTGACTTGCCGACAATTTTTGGAGGCCTTCCCGATGTCAAAATGAGGCTCATGTTGACTCGTTGGAAAGCTCTGAGTGTCTAATTTCTGAAAATGTTTAGTTTTATCCCAACTAACCAATGGAAGTCCTCCAAAAATAGACCTGTGTATAAAAAACCAGAAAATAGGCCTTGCTGATAAACGGGGCAGAGTGTAGAAAAAGCGAGTGTTTTTCGCCATTTTGGGGGAGCAAAAGATATTCAATTGTTCTAAAAATTTTTAAGTATGTGCCCCTGAAATTATGGCATCCAATAATACCATTTTCATCCTTTGATGATGCCCCAAACTGAAATGGCGATGCCCATGAGTTTTGGCCAAAAACCCAAAAATGACAAAAAACCAAAACATGTCGAATTTCGCCCAAACTTGGCGAGCATGACCCTCAAGGGTTTTTAGAAACATGTTGTGAATCAAAGGCCAAAATTTGGAGCCTTGAGGTGTCTTTCCTCAATTTTCGTTCCTAGAGCTTCCCTTTAGCCTCCTTGAGTTTTTCCTGAGCAGCCTTCAATTTCCGCCGGGCAAACTGATTGAGCTTTTTATAATGCCCGGTCATCCTCCGTTGAAGGTCCAAGTCTCTATTTGCATTCTCCAATTTCTTCTCCAAGTGATCATTAACTCTCTCAAGCCATGCTTCCCGATTGTTCTCTATCTCTTGTTTGAACAATGCAGTGAGAGGGGTAGATTGGAGAAGGGCATCTTCTTCTTCTTTTTGTTTCTCAAGGGCCTTTTTGAGCCCCATGGTTCTTGGCCTCTTTCGCCGGGGCTGATCTTCACCTTCGCTGTCATCGAACTCACCGATGAGTTCTTCCAATATCACTTGTGCTTTGGAGGCCTCCTTTTTGTATTTGATGGCCCGTGTCTCATATACAGCCATATGGACACTCATCTGCTTGTTTTGAACTTGCAAAAAGTGATTGAAGTTCCTAGCCCTATCAAGATCAGTCCTCAAAGCATCAATTTGGTTTTCTCCGTGGATCAAGAGATTTTCTAGGATCCGGGCTTCATTATCACTATCATCACTTTGGATTTGGATGATGTCGAATTCCCTTTCCTGTTCATGACTGCTTTCTTTTTTGTCCTTCCCTTTGCTTTGGGTGGCTCTTTTAGTCTTCTTCCTCTTGGGCAATTCGACCATGGGCTTCTCGGTCAATTTTCCCTTGCTTCAGAGGGCCCTAGTCACATTTGGAGTTACAACTCTAGGCACCCTGTTCCTTGATTTTCAGGGCTTGGCCACTTTCGGAGAAGAGAGCATGGCCCCTTGCCTAGGAGAGGAAGTTAGCACATGCTCCATGGGCTCTTTACCCTTGTCACTTTGCTCCTAATTTTTTCCACTTTTTTGGATTTCTTCATGGATGCCTTGGCTATCCTTTTGCATTTCCTTTTGAGGGTTTTCCTCCTCACTGTGTTGCACCTGTTTATCATGCTGCCCTTCTTCTTCATGAGGTTGCTGTTCCTTTTTATGAGGCTTCTATTCATCATTATGAGGCTACTGTTCATCATGCTATGGCTGCCCCTGTTCATCATGCTGTGGCTGCCCCTGTTCATCGTGAGACTGCTCACCTTCACGATGCTGCACATCTTCATGCTGCTACCCTTCATCATCTTCAGGAGTCTGCTGTTCTGCCTCACTATGATGCTGCTCATCATCATGCCCTTCTTCATCATCCCCTTGCTGTCCTGTTTCATCATGCTGCTGCTCATCATCACTTTCCTCTTCTTGCTCATGCTCTTCTCCCTCTTCATGCTCTTTTGTTTGTTCTATGGTAAACTTGAGCTTCTTGGGAATAGGTCTGTTGGAAGAAGGCGAAGAATGGTGTGTAAGAGGTGTAGGAATTGTATGAATTGGAGGGACAGTGGAGAAATCCGGATGGGTGATGAAAGTATCCCAAGAGACCTCCCTCTTCTCAAGCTGATGAAAAATTATGACTTTGATGAGGGAGTGATGGAAGAGGCAGGCCTTCTGCTGTGAAGGAGGCTTTTTATGAACAGTGGAGGCCATTTTCTCAATGCTTATATGTAGGAAGAAAGGAAGATTTAGCAATTTGGCCCTGGTGAAATGCATGAGCAATCGAATGTGATAGGCATAGACTCGGGAGAATCTTCCCTCACAAGTGAAGTATTTCATGATGATATTCATGAGGGGGGTGTAGCTAGTCAAAAGATATGAGAAGGGGAAAATGGATGGACATGAATCTCTATGTTCAGGCTTTAGAAAGGGCTTGTATTCTTCTGAGTCCAGGTGGCTTTGTTTAAACCACTTCTCCTCGACATAAAGGATTTTAGTGGCCTTGGAGATGGAGCTTGGAGAGAATTTTAAATCTAGGTCTGCCAGCTGAAAATTCTTCTCTCGAAACCTCAAATCACAAAGGTGTGTTAAAGGGGAATAGCTCTTCACCTCTTGCACTCTTTGGCAAAAATCTAGACACCCAACCTCATGGAAATTGAACAAGACTGATGGGTGGGCATTCACTTCTTCAGTGGAAACAGGCTCAAATCTCTTGTGCAGGCCACTCCTACTGTCTTGCCTGGGAGGCATCTTGTTGTGAATGCTCTCTGCACACCAAGCTATCTCAAATGGCCTTTGGAAAGTTTTTCTCAAGCACACACCTTTGTCTTGCCTATCAGTCACTATTTGACCAAGACAACTGCTTCAAATGCTTTGTGAAATATTCTCTCAACACCAACCTTCTGCTCCTTACAAATCAATGGTTTGTCTCTTTTGTGCCAAACAATGAATAGTTATCAAAATAACAAGCACACAGTCAAATTGTTACTGTGTTTGGGTAAGGTTACAAGGATCCTTTGTGTTTTGGTATAAGCAAGACAGCCTTGTAAAAAACAAAACACCCCTCCCAATAAAAAAAACTCCTCTTGTATTTCACTGTTTCACATACATAGGTAGATAATAACACTTTCAAATTGATTTAAAAGTTTTTCATAAGATATTCTGTTTCATGGATCAAAGGAGGCAACACTGGTTTTGCTTTTTACCACACAGAGAGGACTTTTGAAAGTGACAAAGCATTCATGAACATGATCACTGTTGTTAAATTAGGCTCACTGTTTCACCTTAGGAACACTTGTTTTCCTTTCAAACACCGCCTCTACCTTATAACACTGTTGTCACTTTAGACTTTGCTGACAGAGTTTAGTTTTGTCCTATCATAGCTAGGAAACCTTCACCAATTTAAAAAAAAAAAACTTCTAACACTGTGCTTTCTTTGACTTGCAAGTAGTGTTATGGTTTATCACTGTTTTGAGGGTAGCTTTAGGCCTGTTGAAACTAATATGAACACTCCACTAGCCTCCCACTGTAACAATTTTTGTCAATATATTTAACAAATCACCTTGATTTTCCTACCAAGACCTCCATTTTTTAACCACCATTTAGTCTTGAAAACATGGCAACAAACACCCCTTTAGAAGTTTGAATGCACCAAGGAGGCAAATGAAAATACCTCGGAGATGGTTTGTGGCCTTTCCTTGAAGAGTTGAATAGCTTCAAGACCCTTTTGGAGGTGTTTTGATTGTTCAAACATGCGCGACACGTTGAAATGGAAGAGCGCCGCGTAATAGACAGGGTGTCGGGTCGGCCTTCGGGCGGTTGTGACCGGCGCCTACAGGCGCGCCGCGCGACAATGCAAACCCTTTGTATTTCTACTCCTGAACGCGCCGCGCATTTTTCAAGGCATGCCACGCGGGCTAAAAAGCCTGAAAATTCTGTGAATTAGCTTGAAACGCTTCTTCGGTCCAGTGAGCAGCTAGGAGGATGTGTTGTTTGCGTTTTGAAAATTGAAAATGGGTTTTTTTCTAATAGTCAATCCACCCTTTATAGTTAAAAAAGCCAAACATCTTTTGAACTCTGTTTTGTGAGGGTTTTGAAGCCTTTTTGAAAAAGGTATTGGTTGTAAACCAACAAATGAAGCCCGACCTTATCATTTATGATCTTCAAAATAAAACAAACCCAATATTTCGACCAGGCCTCTTTGAAGTGCTGTGGATGACTGTTTTTGGAGATCTTTATACATGTGACCCCTTTTCACCGTGAGAAAGCCATTTTGAAGGCCAAAATTTCTCAGTGTTTTTCTCATTAAGGCAATACTCTTCTACTACCTCTTCAGTGTTCTTCATTTAAAGAAGAAACTCTGCTATTGCTGACCTTTTTACTGAACTTTTTAAACGGAAAACTCTGCTCATAGACATAACACTGATTTGTGAGGCATTCTTTTCCATTCTTGCAAGGAGATAGCTCACCTTTTTAAAACTTAAATTGACAGTTTTTTCTCCTGATGTTTTGAAGGTGATCATGCCCATTGTGAAACTGATTGAACTGGAAGGTGCTGCTTTGAGCCTTTCTCTTGACTGTGGGTGAAGAACCTCACCTGAATTTGTAAATGAAAAAATATGCTACAAATAGCTTCCATCATCAAGGCAACTGACTAACCTTAGATTGACAAAGTGATCAAGTCTTCAATTTTTACGGAGATATAGCAGGGGATGGAAAACTAAAGTGTAAATTGTAAAATTGAGAAACTATCCCTTTGAAATCTAAGCCATACTGAAAATGAATTCTCTTTACCTTTACACAATAGTGAGCCTCCTACTTGTCATGAGGGATGCCTATTTTTGACAGATGCCTGGGTTATTTTCAACCCTTGTTTCAATCAAGTGAAGAAGGTTTATGAACACACTGTTAGTGGTTTTATTTGTATTTGATGGCAGAAGTCAGTTTGAGACCAAGACTGTTTTACTTCCTTGGCCACTTGCTTAACAATATTTCTTCATTGATAATCACCTCATTAGCTTCACACTGTATTTAAATTCTGTGTTTTAACAGTGAAGCTCAATTGTCTCCCACTGCTCTTAAAATTTTCCTTTTAGTCAGTGGAAACCCTAAAATCAAACTCTGTCCCTGGCCCTCTGCTTATAGATGAAGGAGGCCTTTATCACAGTGCCAAACCCTCTGCTTGTAAAATGAAGGGGGTTTTCTCTGTTTTTCAACCCTCTGCTCATGTATGGAGGAGGTTTTCTCATTTATGCCATTTCATCAGCTTTTAAACAGTGGTATCTTTCCTTTCACTGCCTATTCATACTTGAGAAAATGAAGATGAAAAACTATCAATAATTCATGATGGGAATTTCTCTGAGACATGTAATTCTACTTTCCAAATACCTTTTTGCCTCTTTAGACATCACAAGCAATTTGGCTAGTATTTGCAAAGAATTTCTTGTCATTCATAATTTACTAACCTTTGACTGTGATTGTAGGAGCTTAATGAAACAACTTTCTGCCCTGTAGCTGTATCCCAGGCTCAAAACCACATGAGAAACAACTGTCTTCTCATGTTGAGTTAAATACTGTCTTCTGGAATACTGGTACACTTTTGCTCTTGAAAGATCCATTGAAACACTATAAAACAACCTAATATTAGTTTGACCTATGGCACATGCATTGCTAAGACTTGAAGGCTTGTTAGTGGCGCGACTTAAGGGTGTAACCAAACTTTATTTGCAGAATAGGAAGGTCTGTTAGGACTGGTTGATAATAGATAGAGTTTCTTTGGCTTTAGGATATTTTTCCAAGGGAGAAAAGCCTAAAGCGCCACTACCTAACTTAGGGGAGACTTCTTGGACAGATTTGGATTGTTTTCCTTGGAGCTGATGGACAAGCTAGTATGGCTAAGGCTAGATAGGGCTTGACAATGAGGTTTCATCTTGTCATGGGCTGATTGAAAAGGTAGGAGGGAAAAAATATTTATGGGTGTTTTCCAACTAGAAAATTTGACAATTTTTTAGATCAGCTGCTAGAAAACTTGGCTGTAACAACTAGTCATCACCAACAAGTGAAAAATACTGATAACTAACACTGTGCCTTTATGAAAATTACAAACATTAATAATTAAACATTAGTGCGCATATAAAAAATATTAAAATAATATAAAATTTTACGATATAATCAAAATGAAGATAGATAATTAATTACCACGGGACGATAGTCATTCCATCCACCATCAATGTGCCCATATTTCCTACAATGCATTGTTGCTGTTGCTATTAAAACTCTAACATTATTTCTCATACAACATTTTTTACAAGGGCAATAAACTCTACCATCACCCCTTTCACCCTTTTGAATTTTTTTCCACCTCTAATGTTTTCTTCCATTGATGCAAATTATCCTATAAAGAAAATAATAAATCTCTCTCAATGGTGTAGAAAACCCAAGACTTGTTGAACTCAATGGGAGCTCAATATATAAGAAAAAAGAAAATAAAAGTGGGAATTTTACAAATTGTGAGATTTTTACAAAATGTGGGATTTTTACAAAATTGTGGGCTTTTTACAAATTGTGGGCTTTTTACAAAATTTTGGGCTTTTTACAAATTGTGGGCTTTTTACAAAATAGTGAGCTTTTTAAAAATTGTGGGCTTTTTACAAATTGTGGGCTTCTTTTATTCTTAATGCATTTTCTGTAGAATACTAAACAGATTTGTCCAAAATTTGAGATGCAAACTATAGTCTCTACTATGTTTGGAAAATTGGAGGTTTATAAAAGATAAACTGCGAACATAATTGTACCACTATGATAAGAAGCTGTTAGAAGCATTCCTTTTGCTTCACAAACGTGGAACTACCTTAAGAATGCTTATGGTTGATATAAATATTAGAGCATGGAAGTTAAATGTAGTAGTTATGCTAAAATACTGAATAACAGCTTGAGAGTGCTCTTCAGATACTGTACGAATGCACCAAATTAAAGTTGTACCATTACTAAAGATAAATGGCCAAAAATAGTCAATTTTGATATCGTGAAGTTATGTCTTTCTTGGTAGCAAACAAGGGATAGGATGGAAAATATGAGAGAACTAAGTTCCAAGGACTAAAAAACCAAGGCCAACATAGTTCTTCCTTGAATCAGAGACAAAACAAAGCTGCCCAAAAAAGTGTTTGAGAGCACCCATTGAAGCTCCTATATATAGCAGAGTCAACATTTTCCTATTGAACAAGTTTGTATAGTCAAAGCCACGGCAAGATCAGATAGCCACGATCCTAAATGAGAACCAGAGCCAAAGCTAAGACAGATCCACGTTTAGCAGAACAAGACAGCCATAACAAAGGATTTGACCATAGAACCAGATCATGAGAGATAGCAAGATTCTTGCTTCCACTATGGAAATGTAGAAACTATACAAGGGCTTTGCTTCCAGCAGATTTCATTGTGACAGTAATTGCTATGGTGTTGTAAGCGCTCATTAGTAGAATCTTAAAGTCATTATGGAATTATTTTAACATGGAAAGAGTTTTTTGTGGTTATAAATCCTCATGTTCAAATTCCGTTGTGGATTGGTTGTGTTTGATATTATGTTTTTACTGTTCGCAGTTGAATTTTCGCGCAGAAAATTATCAGTTTAAAGCGGAGCAATTTTTCAATGTTTCTTTTGCTTCCTATTGTGAAGTATTTCGCTCAGAACTCTACTCGTTGTAACAGAGGTCTTGGACATAGAACAGGGGACTTGGGTTTTTTGGAATCAAACTTCAGGTTAATATGCTCATCTGAAGAATGGCACAATGAGCCTTAGCATGGAGTTGGGAGTACCAATTTGAAGTGCAGGTAGGGCATTGTACAATAGACCAGTTAGATTTCTGGACCCTAATACAAAAGTTTCTTCTTCTTTCAAAACGTGTTTCTCGTTTGCTATAACCAATGTGGGTCCTGTTTTTGTTTCAATTGGGGATGTATTAGCATTTTTATTGCTCCAGATGATCACACTCTGGGTAGCCCTGGAGGCTATTTGGGGGTGATGAGTCCAATAGGTCTCAATGAACTGTTGCCCTCGCCGGGGAGTACTATTGCAGTGCAATTTGATACTATTTTGGATCTTGAATTCCACGATCCTAATGGAAACCAATACCTTCAGCTCTAGTACTTGTTCACAAAAGAGGGTGGCATAGTCATTCATGTGTGTAGAGAGGGTGAATTGCAGGCATTGCAATAGGAGGTGTTGTTGTTGTTGCATTGGCCACTAGATTGTTTGTCTGGTTCTGTTACAAGCGCAGAGTATTGAAAAGGACAGACAAATTTAGTTCAGATATTGTGAAATTGCCTCAGAAATTAACCTACAAAGAGCTCAGTAATGCTACGAAAGAATTTTTTTTAATGTGATTGATAATCGATAATTGCAAGCAAGGGTAATCCCCTTGTGAAACCAAAATTTCTGAGCATTTTCTAAAACTTGATGACAGAGTCATTGTAATGAACAAGCGCCTAGGTCCATATTACGTCCAAATATACCAAGCACCAAGATATATAAAAAAAATCCACAGTATCTGTGAACTAAGAAGAAGAGGCAGAAAATGTATTTTGCTTACTTGTTCGAATAGTGGTTTGGGTTTACCACAACAAAAATTTGACAGAGCCCATGTAGCATTTCTTATCAGTGAAATTTTGGCAGTATCATTCAACTGGGCAAGCACCTGCCTCAGAGCTCCATGATTGAGGGCAAGATCCCTAAATGTTGCAAAGTCTCCAACAATATTTCCCAAAGCCCAAACAACCTTACACGAACACCAGTTGAAATCAAAGTTGGGTACTAGTTTTTTAAATCAAATTCCAAAATTACAGACATATAAAGATAGTTGGGAAGAATAATTTTATGCCTCTAAAATAAACGTGCTACTTGTTCTAAAAAATTATCATTCCCAGAGGTAAGAAGTTCCACAAATATAGGCAGTGCCCCGTAATCAATCACAACCTTTGTATTCTCAGAGGCTCCAAAAAATCCCAAATAGGGTCAACCCTACTATAGGAGGAAGGGCCTGCAGTAAGAACTTACCATTTTGCAAGAGCTGAGGGCGAATGATGTTCTGCAAGAGCTGAGGGCGAATGCGCACGTGATATCAGACGTTAATGTAGTTTAAAAAAAAAAACATTTTTATGTAGCGCGCATTTGATTTTTTCATTTCAAATCACTTTTATTTACATTTGATTTTTGCATTTCTAATACAAGTGACAAACAAATTTCTACAAGAGTTTGAAATTTTTACTAGAATAGCCATGAAAGACTAATTAAAATGGCTTAAAATGCAAGTGGAACTTCAAAATAAATGTAATTGAAGGTTCTCTCCACTAAATTTTTGAAAAAGTGCTTACATTATTTAAGTTATCTAGGATATTTTTTTGTATTACACAATCAAAATTAAATAATGAAATAGTTCGGTAGTCTTATTGTTTCAAATTAGGACACAATTTTCAAATGGTGATGAAGTTTCATGTGATGATTAACTTACAATATTCTCCTTTCCTATCCTTGAAAAACTATACAAGGTTCCCTGTTGCCACATGAAACCCTAACTCATGTAGCAGCATAGGACCAGTCCTCCATTTTGGCCTTCATAAGGCATTTTGCACGTATTTGACGACTAGAATTTGTGGATTCCCGTTTTCCATGAGGTGCTAGGAAGGATAGAAGACTTAATTTTGACGTTTGAAATTTTTTCAAAAACGTTCTTATGCCCTTTAATTTCCACTTACCAATAATTTTGCAACACTAGTCCTCTTCGCAATTGCAAGGCTGTACTCAAAAAGTAAGGAAAGTTACTTTTTTGGCTCACTCAAAATTAAAAATTTAATAAAGGAATTACCACTTATCATTATTGATATTTAAAATTAGAATCAATTTTGTTTTCCCCTTCCTATTACAGAAAGTTCACAAATCCTTTCTTTTACATAAAACACCAAAGAAAGAATAAAGCCCATTGCCCTGCAAACTTCCAAGGTTGTGATTAGTGAAGTAGTGAAAAAGTACGGCTATAGCACTAAAAAATTAGAATGCCAATCTGCCCCAACATGAAGTAGTGTTAATATAGCTGGTGGCTTGGCTTGATGGTCAAACAATGAATTACACAAGCACAAAATAAAAGCTTTAGGTGTCTAGTTCCTTACACTCGCACTCTCAAGGCATTCAGACTTAGGCCGAGCTCAAGATTGGCTCCGAGGAAACTAGATTGGCTCATTAACCTGCCATATTTTAATTTCATAAGGTATGTTCGAAGTTTGAACTACTAGGGTAATTTATTATTGTGAAATCATAGTTCTAAATTATCTCTTATTATGTGAGCAATGTAATCTATTAATTGTAAGCAGATTCATTAAAAAAATTCAAACTGATTTTAGCATGAATGATGACAATTTATATATTAATTGGTTTTTAAGAGTATTTGTATTATGTAGGAGCATTGGAAAGAAAAATCAAGACTTCATTTTCTATTTTCCTTATTTTATTGGGCTGAACTGGAGAAAATTGAATATGAATAGTGAGTTAATTGTAAGATCAATGGGCCAAGGCCATACATCAACATTGACCATAGTGGGGAAGTATAAAAGCATGGATATTCATGCAAGTATAGTTATTAATGTAAGATCAAAGTTAACTCTTAGCTTCACTAAAGAAATAGAAGGCAAAGATCTAGCATCAACTGAAACTCATGTGAAAAAGTAGATGAAAAATGTACAATCATCCAATGGAGAGGTAATCTATAATTATCCAGTAAGACACTTGGCTATGCCTTGATACTAAACTAATTCTCAATATTTTTGAATAATCATCCATTGGAATTTAGTAGGAAAACCATAGTAAATCATTGTCCAATGGCCATGCAAAAATATATAAAAAATAATATTTGTTGGTTGTTTTTCAATAGGTGGACCATGATGGGACCACTGAGAAGGTGGGGGTGTTTTTTTAATAATGGAAGTGAGGTTTAGTAGATTGATAGTCAAGTTACCTTTCCCTATAAATTTTGTCGATCAAGTTATTCATTCATTGAACTTTGATTCATTGCTACTGTTTTGATACACAATCCAATCCAGTTGAGTCTTGAGTCTTCATTGAGAATGGCATTCATAGGTTGTCAAGAAAGAGTTTATCATGCACATGCACTCTTCTTTTCTTGGTAGCTTTGTAACTATGTTAAGCCTGAGTTCTATATTTTTAAATTATCATAATAGTTCGTGATTATTAGGCTTTTATTTTGTCTTTTAAGAATTTTAATTTAATTATTATTAATCATTATATATATATATATATATATATATATATATATGTAGTTATTATAGTTATTAAACTTTCAATGGTACATCAACTTTCATATATGAGAAAATATATACTGACAAATGGTACATCATGGCCTAATTAATTTCGCTGAGCAATTTCAAATGGTATAACATTTAGTCAACAGTAATCATTAATTTATGCACATAGAGACTAATTTCTCTGGAAGCCTGAGATTTCTTTGGCTTGTTATTCTTATAACTACATAGACATAATTAATAGAGATATTGAGGACAAAAAAAAATCTAGCGCTAAGTCTCCACTACTCAACATGATTTTGTGAGAAATAATACATAGATTGATTTCTTTGAGTGCCTTAGCGTTCTTTGGCTCATTATTTTAATCACAACAACAATAAAAAATGCACTGAGGATTTGTTATTAGTCCGATTATGCAATTTTTATAAGACAAATTATGCAATATTAATAATAAACATAAATTTATTGCAATTTAGGGAAAGCTCGTTCATGTTTTTTTCTCTATATTGGAAGGTTACTTGATTTTTGAAGTAATTTTTAGTAGATCATAGCATATATTGAGGAAATATTAGTTTGACAAGAATCAGTTATTTCTCTTGAAACTTTAGGTATTAAAAGTCCATGACACAGATATATCACACTCCAAAATCCAAAGAAAATGGAAGAGCGTTCAATTTTTTTAATCAAACTTTTATTGGTGAAGGGTTAATTTATTACGAGGATGTCATTAATGAAGTGAAAAATTTTAAACATAACATTTATTGACTAGAAAAATAATGACCAAAACGTAAAAAAAAATTGTGTGACGGGTAAAGAGAAATCCAAATTCCAACCCTGCCTACCACTTGTTGGTGAGTGGAGGTTATTCACTTTTCATTTATAGCTTACTAGGTTACTCATGTTACCAATATTTTTACAAGGCTCACTTTTAGGTGACTACTTATTGTACTTTTTCTTTATAAATAACAATTGGTAGATAATTGTATATATTATTTTAAATCTATAACAAATCCAGGCAACAAAATTACAACAAATAGAAAATTATGCAAAAAATTCACCAGGGCACTACTAATGTGTGGATACCCTATCATTTCTTAGATCCTCATAACTTACCAACACGTACTATATTGGTATACAAATAATATGGCATTTACCTGAAGTATTTCTTATGTATTTAGAAGTAAATAAGTTGTATGACAATTGTTATGGTAGATATAAGATGTGTATTATAGTTTATATTTCAATTTTTCTTAAGTAGCATGCATGTGCGGTTCATATAGTGACTACAATTACCAAATATATTTCAGTGAAGATGTGAAGATGATCTCTAATTAGGTCCTAATTACTTTAAGCATCATTAATTAGCTTTCCAAATGAATAAAATATGTTAACAAATTAGTAAAAACTAGGAAAACAAATCATGCTTTAAAAAAATATGGCACAATGAGTCACACTCCGAGATTTATTTAATTACTCATCAAGTGTCGCTACAACATATATATGATCACCATTACCATAGAAATGGGACATGTGACCATCATTTTGGTTTCGCCAATGACATTCCACATCATGAGCATTATTTAGGGTTGATTGTGTTGATTTTTTTTAAACAAATCATTTATACATTTTATGGAAATTATAGACACAATTTATAATCACATTACAAGATCATGATGTATGGATATTCCTTATCATTTATTATATACTCACAACTTACCAACACCTAATAGATTGATATACACATCATATGGAATTTACCCCTAGAATGCCACATGTATCCTAAAACAAACTAGTTGTATGAAAATTGTTGATGCAAGGGCATTAGGCTCAAAACAACCTTTGTCCATAAATAAATGTAAAGGGGGGTCTCATGTTTTATTCCCCATGAATTTATTCATAGTTGAGTTATTTTTAGTTAATTAGAGAAGAAAATGTAACTGCCCGAATGATTAATGGGCACCTGAAGAGATAGTCAGTTTCAGAAGTTAAGCTAATTTTAGGAGTCCGTCTCTGTCTGTCAGAGGGCCAGTCTCAGAGTTAGAGATATGAAGAGTTTTGAGCGTTAGAAGAGTTGAGTCGATTCAGGGTTTGTATAAAAATAAGCCTTATAGGCATAATAAGGCAGACCTGCATAGAGAACTGCATAGGCTGTGTAGGACTGTCGTAGAGACAGAGTAGAGGAGAAGGGCCAAGTAATTCGAAGATTTGGTCGAGCCAAAGTTGTAAGTACTTCACTGCATAAATGTAGAATTATTTCAATGGTATTGTGCATTTGTCGAGTTAATTATGGCGTGAATGGTTTCTGTGTCCCGATAATGAACTGTATAGTAGTCTGGAATACATACTGATAATTGTGGTTTAATGGGGTCCTGTATGTTGAAAGAGGAACCGAGTCCTTTCCTAAATTAGTAGCCTCTGTGCGAGAGGTTCTAGCCTTTCCCGAACCCATTGGATATTAGTTTAACTTGGTGTAAGAATTGCTGGACGAATAAAGTTGTGTGATAACCTATGTTAAGCATCATGACAGTGGACGGTGTGGCATTGGACAGTGGTATGGAAATGTTGTGGTCGAGACTCATGTAATACAGTGGGAAATGTCATGGTAGAGAGGGTCCATAGGTCCAAATTATTGATCTCCCCACAGTGTAATAAAGAATTGTGCTCGAGCCTTCGATTCAAGGTTCGATCGATGCTACCACGTACATAGAACCGACGTGTGAAGGAACCTCATGGAGTGCGAGTCCTTAATTGAAGAAAAAAAAACTAGTACAAGAAGATGCGAGTCAAAGGAGTGGAGGCAGAGTACAATAAAAGAAAGCTCAACGAAACTTGGAAGATAAGAGGCGGAACCGTGACTGAAGTGCACTGTAAAACCACCATTTGGAAAATCGGCGATATCGCGCAAGTTTGGAGGTGGTAAGCAGAATTGGTGAAAAGGACGCGACATATGTCTCCGTGAGACACGTGGCCGAGGGCGGAATTATAAAACCGTTCTCATCGTAGATTAACCCTTGGGCGTGTTCATTACGCGAGATTTCATTGTGTCCGTTGGATCCTCCAAACCGGCGCGATGCTCCATCGACCGTCGGATTGAGAGGTAAATTACTGTGGAGCCAAGAATGGTTTATGTATGACCATTGAGTTATAGACCAAAGTCGAGATTTTTTATGATCTTTGATGATTGGCAGAGATTATAATAAGGAGGACTGTATAATTATGTGAATGGATGTGCATTTTGTTGAAACCAAGTGATGAAGTTCGAATTGACAAGGTCGACATACATTAAACATCACGGTTGAAATACGAGAGGGTCGAGCAGTTGATACATTCGAATATCAATTCGAATATGTAAAATGAGTGAGCCCAAGGTTTTGGGGTTTAATTCCTAAGTGGCTTGTATTTATTAGGGTATATATTAATGAGAGTAGGCTATTCATTATATTCGGGGTGTGTAAAGAGCGGTTGAATGTTGATAGGTATGATGGGGATTAGACCATAGAACGTGGGGACTTATAGTATGGTTTAGAACCATAAAGTGAAGAAGTTCCGCATGCGAGAAGGCATGGCATAGGCCTTGTTAGCAACCTATAATATAGGAGTCATAATTTTGACTTGACTATTGGTAATTTTGTAAATTTATACATACTTTTCCTTTTGCAAGTTGAATTCACATATTTTGTAAAAAATAAATAAATAAATAAATAAAATAAATCAAAAAGAGGGTGAAAAAGTCCTAAAAAAACAATCAAAGGACTTAGAAAAAATAAGATACCCCAAAGAAAAAATGAATAAAACATGAAAGTGAGCAAGCATAAATGCCACTACTTTTTACTTTTTGATTATGTCAGAGTGTCAATAAATGCCATTAGTCCATGATGAGTTAAACAATTCAATCTTGACTTGTCATTGTTTCAATTTCCTTTGTTATAGATAGAGAATAATGAGTTGTTAAACAGTTTAATCCTAACAATTCAGTAGTTAGGTAGAGAAATAAATTGAATCCAAAAGTTTAATTTGGATTCATGGATGAAATATGTGTAGAATTATATAGTTTTACTTGCTTTCAGAAAGAATAAATGCTGTGAAGGTTGCTAGCTTAAATGCACCTACTACAAAGGAAGAATTTTTTTTAGCATGGTAAGATGGGTAGGTAGAAGAAGGTGATAAATATCATTCATCATGGGCTGCAAAATAACTAACTTCCCCTTCCCATAGTCATGAAACACTCTAGACTATCAGTCAGAAAGGCTCAAGGCATTTCCTTGACTTTTGTTGGGACCGGACCCAAGGCTCTATGACTGATTAGTTGAAAGTGTGAAATTTCTATATTAATCCCTAAATCACATCATTTACCATTCATGCACTCATTTCCCCTGCAAAATCCTAAGTAAAACTTCATTTTTACTTAAAGATACTCTAATCCTCATTTGATTAACTTCCTACATCATTTCAAAGCATAAAGCCCTCAAAATCACATTTTATCCTAAGTCTAAGTGATGAAGTTATTATAATGCAAATTTGCTTTTTAATCTTCACTTTCTTAGTTATATTTATGTGTTTTTGAATATACATTGTCCCCTTGTCATATTAACTCTAATTTATGTATTAACTCCCTACAATTGACCTTTTCCTATTATATAACTCCTTTTATAAATAAATCCCAAAAACCCACTTATTATAACTTAAGCCAAAGTATTTTATTCCCACATGCTTAAATAAAACCCCCCTTATAACCCCTTTGGCTAAAATTTTATCCGTATATTTAATCCCGCCCCTATGGTAATTAAGTTTTCTTGATTTGATTTACCATATAAATAAAATATATGAAGAAAAAGTTTAAAACATATGTTATATATGTTTTAAATAAAAAATCACCCGAAGTTTCATCTAAACTAAACTTCAATAAAAATGACCCTTTCCCTTGTATATTTTCTGCCCCAAGTCCCTTAACCTAACGTTAGAACCTTAACCTTACATTTTCCCCGCATACATTACGCCTAAATCCCAGACCCTAACCACAGTTCAAAGCCTTGGTAATCCTTCCGAACACTTGATTTTCCAATAAGAATAAGTGATTTCTGTATATATATGACTAAAGCAAACCTTCTCCCGTCGGATTCATTTTTAACCGTCTGATCCCTAGAATCCATTTGATCCTACGGTAATACACTTGCACGAAAGTTTTTAATACATTTATCTCTCCCCATCGCATAAAATTCCGACCGTCCGATCTATCCTTCATCTCCCAAGATCAATGGCCCAAAGTGAACCTGATAACTTACCTTTTCCCTACACCTTTCCTTTTAATCATGGCCGTTCACTCGTTCAATCCAGATCCGACGGCGCTAATACATTTTTGCGCTCATAAAGTAATCGTTTGATGTTTTGGCAAAGCTGCGCGAAATGGGTGGTTTTTCCAAACCACCCCGCACTTACGTGTCGCCACCACATTGTATCGCGTTCGAAAAGCTAATTTCCGCTTACCACCATTTAGCCGTGCAAATACCACTGGCGGTATTTTCTAAACCTCACCCGTTTAACCCGAGTTTAATGTCATTTAAATATGGTTATACCATCGTTTAATACATTAAAATTATATTTTTAATTCAAATTTTCACCTTTTCGCTTTAAACCTGTAAAAACATTGCAGAACCGTTTTTCCTCAAAATCACGCCGTTTGAACCCTAAGAAACTTTGCAGAGCCATTTTCAACCTACTAGTACCATTTTTCGATGCCCATTGCCCTAAATTTCCATTACAAAGTACTACATTGTCCTCTGCGAAGCCATTTTCAAAAAATTGAAGATTGAGCACCTCTGCAACATCTTCAACCGAATTCGGCTGGTTCTCCAGATACTTTTCTTCAAACTTGCCCTCTGAGATTTCAAAATTCCTGTCGATTTCAAATAATTACTAAAGTTACTGCAAAAAAGTGTCCATTTTTTAGGGGAAACTCTGTCAAAATTTCCCTGGAATCCCTAATTGCCCTTTCTTGCAGTTTTTTCCATTCCCTGGTTCGTTTTGCTGTTGAAATCGATTTTAAATACACGTTCTGAGCTTTAAATTCCTTGAATTTCCTAAAAACCTTGCTCAGAAACCCCATTTTCAGTAGAAATTCGCCAAGAAAACCCTGTTTCTTGTAAAGGAACTTAGCAAACCGTTTAAACTTGCTTCGTTTATATTAAAAATGACCAAGAAACAGGTAACCCCAAAGAATGGAGGCCCAAAATCTCAAAAGAAGTCTTTTGGAAAGATTCCTCAGCCTAAGTCCTTCAAAATCGACAAACCAACTCCTTCACTCACGGCTGATTCTACAGAAGTGGTCAGACTAGTCCAGCCTCCAATCATTTCTCCAGAGAACGACCCTTTAGTTGATCTGGACTATAGAATACTAGACCCTAATGTAGAATTTAACCTGATTGATGTCTATAATTGGTGCTATGGAAAATCAGTGGAAAAGGGTGACAAAGATATTCCAATTTAGGAATCCAATCTGCCTAGATATATTGTCCCTCTCACTCATTCTATTCCTGACTTTATCAGATTATGCCAAGCCTATTATATGCCAGAAAAAAGATATATTGTAAACAAAGAAAAAGAGATCCAGTTTTACATCACTGAAGGGTCGATAAATTCCATGCTGCAAATGAATCATGACCCCAATTCTGCTTCCCTATCAATATAAAATTTAACCCAACTATATATCTTGACTTGTATTTCAATACTAGGTTCAAAATATACCAGACTTTTTGTCCAAATCAAGTTGATATTCCTAAGTTAAATCCTCCTTTCGACACCTTTGATTTCCTAGATGATACTAGACAGATTGTCTCAATGCTCTCATTCATACTAGGATACACCAGTGATGAATTCACTGATGTGGCTATCCTAGGTTTTCTGTCAACTCTAAGCCCTGGTCAATCACAATCCATTCAGTTCAATTTTGCTAGATTTATTGCTGAAAGTATGCATTATCAATTATCCAGATTATCAGAAGAAGGAGTTTTCAGATACTCCTCTTATCTACTCCACCTCTTCCTATATTATCAAACAGATAAGTTTCCAATTGAATGCCAGAAAGTGGATGCAGAAGGAAAAGTTCTATCAGTAGTATTTTGGTCATCTATTCTAAGGAAATGGAACAGAGAGTATAGTTTTACAGATTTCAATGACTCATTTATATCCCCTGCTATGTATCTCTTGGAAAAAGAGGAGATCCCTAGGATCAATGATGAGTCAAGAAGAATTCTGCAGTTATCAGAGAGCTACAAAACTGGAGATTGGTATTTATATAAAAATAATACAGAAATCAGAGTGTATGGCTCATGCCTGGCCCCATATAAGTTACCCAGATTTGTTACTACAAGAATATTTTCTTTAGAATATCTGAGACAACTATTGAATGTAGATGAAATCAACTTCATAGCTTCCAGGAAAAAGACCCAATTTAAGCTGAAAAATCAAATTGGGCCATTCATTGTGAATAACAAAGAAGCTGCCAATGAGATAAATGTCAAACTTAAAGAGTATAAGTTCCCATGTAGTTTTACATGGAATTATGAGCCACAAGGTATTTTGAGTACAATAAGGGTAAAATGTAAGTTGCCTGGTTACTTGCATGATCCTAAGCCCCATATTGAAAGATATGTAAATAAAATTGAATGGGAGCCAAACACCCTATCTGATGATGATTCACAGGCATTACAAATAATACAGGTAGACAGTGGCAAAGGCAAATAGATTGAACAGACACAAGTGGCTTCTACAAGAAAAGATACTGATAATGTACATAAAAGAGACAGAGAAGGAGATAGTTTCATAGCTGAGACTATTGAGGACAAAAAATTCAGAATTCCTTATAGTAAAAGAAGCAAGTTGACAGAAGAAGAAAAGGATAAGGCTGTAAATATTGAAACATATGATGAAGCAACAAGAATAGTCATTGAAACATTAAAATAGCTTCAAAATGTAAAAATTGGAACACAACAAAAAGATACAGTCATGAAGGAAAACCAGGCTACTGTCGATTTGCCTCCTTCTTCTCAGGAAACTGAGAATACAGAGTCAGAGATTCATATCAGATTCAGACAGATTAAAGAGAAGAATGAAGAGATCAAGAATCAAGCTTATTATAGATTTCTTAAGGAAAAGCCTGGAAACAAAGACAAGCTTCTTTCAACATTTGATTATTCATCCAATAAATTGGTAATGTCATTCTTGAAGTCTACAGTGGCTGAGCCAAAATCAGTGGCAGATTATTCCAAAATAGATTTTGAAGTGGATGCAGATGCCATTCATGAATTAGATCAAATTGAATTTCATAGGAGCAATAATGAAATGCTATATTCCAAAATTGTCATTAAAACTATGAAATCAATTAGGCTTGAGAAAATAGTGCTCAACCTCCAAAATCAAATGAAGTTGGACAAAGCCTCATTGTATGCTAATAATTTAAGAATAAAAGCACTAGAAGATATAGTGATTGAAGCAGGGGGTGACCCAACCAACATTGAAGGAGCAAAAGTCTTAATTAAACAGAAAAATGAGGATATAGCTGCTCTTCAAAAATAGTTGAAGTTGCCTCAGAGTGAAAACTCTCAAGCAAAAGAAATTCTACAACAAAAAACAGATAATGATGAATTAAAGCAGCTTGTACATCAAATGACAGATCAGATAAAAACAATGGAAAGTCAAACATAAGCTCTAATGAAAGAGAATGAAGAACTAAGAAAAGCACAACCAATGGTCATTCCTACAGTGATCCCCACTGTAAACATTGCTATACCATCTACTTTGGCAGAACACTTGGCACCGAAAGGAGTACTGGCAACTGCAGTGCCAATTACTTCTCAGGAAATCTCTGCCTCTTCTTCTTCATCCTCACAGAGGAGCACACTACAAGACCAAGCAGCCGTGATCAAAGCCATGGAGGACATATCTATTAAAGATAAAGAGATTCTTAGTTTGAAAGGCATTATTAAAAATTTAGAAAATTCCAAAAATGATGCCTTGATTACTTCTAAAGGACATGAGCAAAGGGTCGATCGACTACAAGAATAGGTAAAGATTCTGCAAGCACAAGTAAATCTTACAGATCAAGTGGCCTATATAAAAATCATTTATGGACCAAAATTATTGAAGGCATTCATTCTCAATGGCCTTCAATTCGGATAATTTATGAACAGAGGGAGTTACTTCAAGTTGCTAGTGCAGAGATTGACAAGACTAAGAGGGAAATTGACAATAAACCAACTCAAGCAATCCAAATCATAGCTTTTTTAAATAGTAAAAATAGGGAAGAGTTGGAAGAATTGAAAATTGTTGATAGAACAGAAACCATTCTTCAAATAAAAAAGGTCATGAACAAAAGAAACATAATGAGTAATCTAGAGGACCGGTATAAAGACATGAATGTATCAATCTCAAGATTTTTAGCCAAATACAAAACATTTTCAGAATCAGGTTTGCCTGATATTCACACATTGAATGACAAGTTAATGCCTCAAAAAGATTATGATCTAAAAATCAGAAATCATGCAAAAGAGCAAGCCAGACAACCACTGCCTCAAGGATCACCAACATGCAAAATACTTCTTTAGTATTTTGAAAATCTGTTCTTTTTAGATAATGAGATCAGGCATATGTTCACTATCAAGCCTAACTTTGCCAAGTATACAGAGGCAGATGAAAGTTACAGAAAATTGAAGACTATGAAGATCCCCACTGCAGAAAAGTGGCAAGAATTCATAGATCTGCTGTGAATTTAATGGATAAAAAATAGGAAAATCACTTGGAAATTCATTTTTTACTGTTACCTCAAATGGTAAAAATACAGGGTTAAAGTGTATCAGTAGGTGAAAGAGTATCAGTGAAAATAAAGTTACTATTGTTTATTTTTTAATTACCATAGCAAAACAACTCAAATCAGATGAATAAAGAGTATCAGCGTTGAAAGTTAGAGGAAAGGAAATTTCTTCAACCACTTTCCATGATAAGATGCACCTAATGCCAACAGTACACACAGCACAACAACAATTAGTTCAAATTAGAATAATCAGTTCTATTTTTGCTTGTAAAAAGGTAACAATGTGCAAACTGTTTTGTAGCTGTCACTCTTTTTAAGTTTTCTTTCCTATTTTTTATTAAAACATTATCTCAATTCCTGAGATATTTTGTAAACAGTTTTTTGTATAAATACTTCACAATTCAAAGTATTCAGTGGGAATAAAATTTCCCAAGACAACTATAGTCTTATTTGCTAGTTATATTGAAGTTGGTGAGTCAATTAGCGAAAGCAGCAGACTGGAAAGAGATCAGAGATATCATAGCTAAGGATTCTCGTGGTGACAAGATAAGTCTCGTTTCTTTCCTTGTTTTCAGTGTATTTCTTTAAAGTTTACATTCATTCATATTATGTTTTTCTAGTCTATAATGATCAACTAAGGAAAAATTAAACAGGATTAGTGATAATAAGCTCCCTGTTTCGAAACTTGTTGGCATTTTAATGTTTTCTACTTGATAACCGGACCATAGAATTCTTAATTGCTCTAGGTCCCAGTTAGATCCCCTTCTTCAATCTTCTTATCTATAGCTTAAGGATTCTTAAGTGCCCTTTTGCTCAGATTCCATCCACTCCATCAAATCAAGCCTATACATAGCCTTAGAAGGTCACCTATCTTGCCCTTAGCACATTTGCATCTATGAGCCTTATTTCTTAGTTCTGCTTGCCTAGAGAGTTGACTCCATTGCCCAATATTCTGGTAGATCCTTCTGGTTTACCTTGAAATATCTTTATTCCCACCAATCTTTTAAAATCAAACCCAAATACACAATCATAGCTAGCCTAATATCTGTTACTAAAACAAAGCTAAATCATATGGAGAGATCCCTCTCTGGAGTTCAAGAAGACTAGATCATGAATTCCCAAAGCGGTTTTTGGTTACCCCTGGTGTTCTTAACTACAAAAATCCCCATCCCACAACCTGAGAATTACTAGGGTGATAACAAGCCTTGGGGGTATTATGATCCTTGGAGGAAACTCCCACAACTAGAAGAGTTGACAGAGAAAATTGGATTGAGTACAAAGGTGTGGCAGGTGGGTTTTACCCTGCACCAATTGTTATGGTGCATATATGATGTGTATTACAATTTATCTTATAATTTTGTTGAAGTAGCATACAAAAATTTACATAGTGATATGAGAACCACTCTCTAGAGTATACATCGATTTTGTACACATGGATTTTCAGTTGCTTTTTAAGGTATATCATTGGTGATGATCACATGATTATATAATGAACCATTAAGTTGAACTATGAAATTATTCCTCACAACACACACACACACATATTGATGAATTAATAATTTTTCTCATATAATTTTTTTAATCTATTTTGAAAAAAAAAAATTATATATAATTATTTCTAAGAAGAACAAGAGAGAATTCCTTACCATATCTTTGTAAAACATATAATAGCAAGAAAATTAATCTATTGAAATTTCATTTCCAAACATATTCATGGAGTATAATGAAGATTAAAAGGAGAAATTCATGGATTTACCTATAACATCACCTCGTCATTAAGAATGTAAATGTACAATATTGATGAGACATAGGTTAGGAGAAAATTAATCTATTGAAATTTCATTTCCAAACATATTCATGGAGAAAAATGAGGATTAAAAAGAGATATTTATGAATTTACTTATAACATCACCTCATAAAAGTGTAGATGTACAATATTGATAAAATTTATTTATATATGATAAATAATAAACCTTTATCTCACATGTATCATATAATCTTATAAACAAACAATTGCACCGGGGGTGCAAGGGAATGCCGAAAGGAGGAGATGTGAATCATTTTGTGCTATATGAGGGGTAAAATGTGTAATAACTGAAGGAGCTGAATATTTTGTTCGTTTGGGACGATATGGAATATTGGATTTTATTTTTAATAAAAATAATAATTTTTAATTTAATATTATTTAATTTTAATTTATTTAATTTAATTTAATTAATTAATTTATTTTAATCTTTATTTTATTTTATTTCTATTTATTTTATTTTTATGTTTTAATTAAAAATTTTATTTGTATTTGCATTTTTAATTTTATCTTTATTTTATTTTATTTCTATTTATTTATTTATTTTATCGAAATAGTGCTGAGTATTATTGGGAGCTTCTTGTCAAAGGCTCAACCTATGGTCTCAACCATAGTCAATTTCATTTCCCTTTTACACAAATGGTTATAAAACCATGCACCCAAGGTATACTGCTTGTGCGGGAGTGCTTTACCTTCACTATATGGTTATGAGCCCACACATATATAGTAAATCTGCATATATCATTTAACCCGACATTCACCTTGTACCTACGGTCCACCAAGCTTTCGCCTTCAACTATGCAAATTTTATCTCTCTCTCTCTCTCTCTCTCTATATATATATATATATATATTGGCCTAACGCATTTACCATTTCTTGAAATTTAATCATACCATTCAACTTCATAAGCCTCAATTGTGATTAACCCCGAACCCTATATAATATTACTCGGCCCCACATATATTTCATATGGGTGCTAACTTCGCAAACGCATTGATATAGGCCTACCACCTTTATGTTTTCGATTTGAATTAAAATCACGGCATATAAATGGATGCTCGGGCCCACGTTCATATAAATGCACCTTGCTTAAACTTCGAGCGGATCCAACGATCCATATGGCGTCGCTCCCCAAGCGTTAATCAGATGATCACTGAGCAATTTCACATTTTTTTTCTCACCGAGCGTTAATGCTCAGAAATAACGCGAAACTCACGGTTTTGCAAATCCGCTTAGGGACACGTGGCATTTGCTTTGTGGTATCACGTTTTTTATTTCAATACAACTTACCACTAGTGGACCTGCGCGAAAACCATAACCCATTCCCGAATACCACCTTTACTGTTTATGCATCACAGTTTCGTTTCATCTCTGCTTCGAGGTTCTGCTTTAAAGTTTCAACGCCAATTAACTCTATTTTCTTCCTTGTCCATAGAGATGAAGCTATGCCATCGATCATCCACTTAACAAACCAACGTTTGTTACTTCAAACAGGCAGGGAGTAAGCTTTAGGCAAATTCCGCCATCCTTTAATAGACAGAGCGTGGTTATACTTTCTCTTTTAACGGTATACTTTCTCTTTTAACGGGGCCTTATTCAATCTTTCTCAATTTCTTATGCAGAACGCACACACAATCCCTTGTTGGAATATTTGAAAATTCCAAAACAATAAATGGAGAATAAAACTCCCCTCTTCAACACAGAGAAAATATTAAAAATTTCTTCACTGGAGATAGAGTTCAACACTTTGAAAAATTTCTATTCCATTCATTAACTCAAAAAAAAACTATTACAAATCTTCCTCTGCCAGAGGAATTACAAAATGGTGACTGCTGCTATGACACAGTGCACACAAAGACTTCATTGTTTCACTCAGAAACACACTCTGTCTCTATTCAAAAAAATGAAATGCACTGTTGTGCTATTGAAAAAACTTTTACAACACTCTGCTGTGAAATCCTCAAAAATTTTAAATTGTCTAATGTATATGTTTTAAAATAACATAATACGCCCTTTTTCCTTTTACATTAGCCTTCGGGCTATTTTAAAACACATGCTATTACATATAATAACAAAACAAAAAACTATTAAACCAAACCTATTTAAAGTATTCGGGGCCCACATTACAAATGCCCAAAGTGAAATATTTGTGCATATGTTATATATGAGCCAATGGTTTAAATAACTATCGAGCGGTGAAACAAAACTTATAAAAAAATATTAATAAAACTATATCATACGTCTGGACTTCTAAAAAAATAAACTCGATTTCAATCACAAATTCGCGTTCCAAAATAGCCTGCTGATGTCACCCTAATTTGTGACGCGAAAACTTCATAGAATACGCCATATAAAAATTCGGGTCTGTTTTTTGGCTTTGCGTACGGAGGAAAACTGTGACGCGAAAATTAAATTAATTCCGCCCTATAATGTTTCGGGTCTGGAATTCCACAATGCAGACGGGCCAAAAAATAATGCGATCGAATCACCTGCTTCCACGTGGATGGCTGATTTGGTCTGTGGTCTGTGGGACCACATTCTTCTGAATTAAAATCTCCAGCGTTTACTATTAAATTGCTCTTTTTCCAAAACAATACAACGCTATGTTTTTAAGTGTGCAGAGACTGTGATTTCAAAACCAAAATTGACTGTTCATCAGTTTTAGAAAGCGGTTGTTTGACAGAGCCATTCAAATAGATTTAGAAAGCGGCCAGAGGACAGGGTAGTTGAAATTAATATTTCAACATCCCTCATTCACTGAGAATACCCTCCTTGGTCCCTTCTTCGCTGGACTACGATGTGTTCATCAACAGTCATGAACCCGATGTCCGTTTCTTTGCCAGGCATCTTCACAACAGTCTTGTTTCCAGAGGATTGCGAGTCTTTCTCGACATCATAGAATTGTAGGTTGGACAATCCATACCTTCACAAATCAAAGACGCAATTAAAGGAGCCTCTCTCATTATTAATATTTTCTCTCCAAATTATGCGCAATCGCAAAGGTGCCTCCATGAACTACTCCTCGCACTACTCTGTAAGCCGACCATTTTTGCAAAGGCATATAAGTGTCATTATACTGATGGCAGCCAAACCGTCACTATTGCAACAGATGCCTCCAAATGTTGCAATTGCGACACTTAGACATTGTGTCGCAATTGCGACGTTTGGAAGCAGCCGTCGCAATAGAGACGCTTTGGGGCATAGTGTCGCAATTGCGACGTCTTCCTCCAAACGTCGCAATTGTGAAACTTTGTCTAAGTGTTGGTATTGCGACACTTTTCTCTAAACGTCAGTATAGCGACGGTTTCAGGCGGGATTGAAAAAATTTGGGGAAATTTCCAACATTTGTTCAAAAGTGTCGGAACCAAGTGTCAGAATTTCCCCCAAATGTACTAGTGTTGAGAGCCATTTTCATTATTAGTGGTTTCTCTCGTGCCTATTAACAACTTCCATCATTGGCTGGTAATCAGGTGAATTTCTTGCATGTTCGACTTCAACTCACATATTCACATGCTTGAATTTGTACTTGTTCCGGTCGAGATGGAGCGCAAGACCCTGGGTTTTGTCTGATAAGATCCAGGCTGCGAGATATTTTGGTTTATCATAACTATATATATGAATCTTTTAATTGCATGGCTGCGACCATACCTGAGTCTATTTGTTGATCCTTACTGCTGTATGGCTACGTCCATACCTCAGATCTCAGTTTTTATGTACTCTATTATGGATGGCTGCACCCATGCCACATGTTCATGTATTAGAGATATCGGTTGTATTTGTACTTGTAGGTCTTCCGAAAACGGTGTTTGGGTCGAACGCGTTCTCATAAAGAATTTCACCCCACCCTCTCTCTCGGACCTCATGCTTTAGGGAGCATCTGTTACACAAAATTTTTTCACCGTCCCTGCAATCCCTATCCCACACATTGGAGGACCATTTTTGTGACTTATATGAAGTGTCATGCCTTACAACAAGCATCATTGCATCCCTTGCCCTGAGGAGAACACTTTCTTTGTAGAAAATTCCCAGAGAATATTAGCAAAAACACAAATTTTTGGGTTGGCGCTGGCAGACCGTTATGGCCTCGCGCCAACAAGGAAAATTAACACTGCGCCCTGTGCCCATTGGCGCTCTGTCCCAGCGAGATACTCGCGCCAAGCTGTTTTTGGAATTTTTTTTAAAATATAGAGGTGAATTTTCCATGCTAACGACTTCGTGGGCGAGTTAGCTTGGGTGGTTTGACTGAATAACCACGAACACCCTCCTTTGGCCTTTTGTTTCCACCTTTTGGGGGAACCTCCCAAAGGATAAGGCCTCCCTTCCACCATTGTAGGGATCCCAACCTCCTCTTCTCCCTCTATAAATAAAACTATCTCCCATTGATACACTGGCTGAACAACTGAACCTCTTAGTCGCGATAGGCTAAGGTATTCCTTTTTCATAAATAATCTATCCCAACCCGAAAAAGCGGTAAACGTATACTGGGTAGATATCGTTTCGCAACCATTTAACGAGTTCAAAACGACAAGAGTCTCAGAAATATTTTTAGTTTTAGAGAGTTAGAAAAGAGCTGAAAGATGACTCCAACAATGAATTTTAGTGTTTTTACCAAGTCCGAAAAAGTATAAAGTACAACTCGTTACTTCATTGCCGTTACATTAAAAAACCCGTCGCTTCACAAGAGAGGCACGTAAAACCCATTTCTCAAAATAACATAGTGAAATAATCGAAAAAATGTCTTAATACCTAATTAGGGTTTTGAAAATTTATAAAATTTATCAAAAATTGTAAAAACATAATTACTTTTCACTTTTTACCTCTTGTGAGCAATAGTTACCCTTTTTACACTGTGATTTTGCGGCGACGATAGCGGGAAATTCGGAAGACCAATCTTGAATCCGTCAGTTCCAGGTAAGAGCTAACATCATTTCCTGCATTTAGGTTCCTTTTTTATTTCATGCAACCCCAATTTTATGTGTTTATTAGGGGATTTGGCAAAATTTAGGGAGCGACAATTGGCGCGGGTGTGAGGCATGGAATCGCGCCAATCGCAACGGACAATTTTAGCATATAGATGTAGACAACCACGCCCATTTTAACCAACCAAGAGCTTTGAATTTAGCTAATGAACAGTCATATGAATTTTTTTGCAGGTGTGAAGTGGAAAAATGGTGATTGAATGGAAAGAACGAGAACACAATGAAGAATACGAACTTGCCATGGAAAACGGAAGATGCATGGAAGCTCTTAGAGATTGTGGGCTCAATAAATTCTTCATGACACCATGCCTCAGAGCTTAACTAGAGTTTTTGTAATACTTGATAAGTTTCTGGGACGTTGATCAGGAAAAGTTCGTTATTCATGACCAGGAACTCGAGATCGAAGTTTCAGACGTTTATTTCATAACAGGCCTGTTGCGAAGGGGGGCAGTACCAATCCTGACCGGCACCCGACCCTCAATGGAGAACATGATTATGGTGATTTAAAGGGTGTGCCCAGGGGCAAGGAAAGGATCAGGAAGTGGAAAAGTGGATATCCAAACTATTCCTGACTTGGCACTAAAGGTAGTGCTGCACACCATCACACGAGCTGCAGGATCGCAAGTGCCACTCGAGGCCACAAAGACACAACTACTTCTTGCTGTAGATTGTATGACACTGACCCTCTACAACTAGGTGGAGGCAGTGAAAATAAACATGAAGTGTCAACTAACAAAGTGCAAGAAAGATAAACTGAAGTAGTTCGGTTACGATTCTATTCTGGTATCGTTCATCTTGGAACGACTACCAATTTTCCAGTGTCAGGAGGTGATAGTCCCGACACCACCAGCACAGGAGCCACGGATGGCCCGTTGGGAAGCTCTGATGCCAAGTTCAGGGGGCAGTCAACAAATGTCCTAGAGACCAGAGTTCTTTGAGTGGCTCCGCCGACAACTGATTGTCATGGAGGATTGGCCCTACTCTAGTACATATTTCACTGGTAATGCAGAGCTCCCACTCCCAGAAGGAGAGGATTGGGATGAAGTACTTGGCAAGACTCATTTTTATTTTCATGAGTATTATGATTTTTTTGTTATGCATGTTCTAACATTAAATCCATGTATTTGTAGATGTTGGCCCAGAGAGACCTACAGGTATGTCCCCGATAGCGAGGCGGATCCCTCGTGACTTTGATATTGCCCCTCATGGTGAGGGAGGCGAGGATGAGGAAATCATACGCAATTTGGATGGAATCTCCTATGGGATCCCATACTATGCGCAATTCGATGGTGTTCCTCGTGCATACCAGAGACACACTGCAGGGGTGTCAAACCGAGTTCATCGCTTGCTGAGGTGGCTTGTATGGGTAGTGACATGCTATCATGAGCGTCATGCTGAGTAGACACTTAGGTTTTATTTCCACATATTTTGAGGGACATGATGTCTCAGGATGTAACCGAAACACACATATTTTTTGAACTTATGATGCACATTGATGCAAACATTCGATATATATATCTACATCTATTTTCCTATATGGATATTTTCATGTGATGATGATTTTTACAAATTATGCAAATGCCTAATAAAATGTTAGCTAATGTATCAGTTAAATAGTCTGCATAATAATTAATGACCCAAAAGACAGGAAAACGTTCACAAAGCACACTAAGCCAAAATATTTCATTTTTATGCAAGATCGAAAACAAAAGCAAACTATGCTTGAAATTGGTTTCATTTTTACACAAGCTCGAAACAAAGGTAAACTATGCTTGAAAAGTGGGCATACCCCTAGCATGTTGACTAAATTCAAGGGATATGCCCCCAAGCTTCAGTCCAGCTAAAAATCAGATGGAGTGAAGGTTCAAAGTACGAGATCAGAGAAAGACTCAACTGGGATCTTACGAGATCTGATCAAAGACTCGAAGTGAACAAAAATGTGTTTCATTTTTTTAACGAGGTTGAAACATTAAAAGAACTATCCTCATAATACATTGTTTCATTTTTTAACAAGCTTGACACAAGAAAAGGAACTCTGCTCTGAAGACCTTTCATCATAACGAATAAGAGGTCATGGCTTCCAAGAGGTTCGCATCAGATGGGAGAACAACATCTTGGAAATTGTGATCGAATGCCCCCCAGTAGATGGTACGTGATGGAACTATCACTGGATGAGGGCAACAAACAAGTGGTCACATAGTTAACCCATGGCGGGGAAGATACAACTGGCAGATAAAAATCTGGTAGAGACGATGGCGGGCCAGCTGGCACCTCAAGACCAAAGAATGAAAGCTGATCAATGGTCACGATCCGTCCTTCATGTGGAAAACAGATCACACGAAAGAGGGAGGAGATAAGTGCGCCCATGGGATAAGCATAGTTGCGCCCCAAAATAAAATTTAAATCTAAGGGGCCTGGAACAACCATCACATTGATATGGACGGTTTTCCCTCCCAAAGTGATAGGCAACTTCGGAAGGATCCCTAACGGTTGACTAGTTCCTCTGTTAAAAGCCAACATATTCTGTTTAACAGGCATAAGTGGTGGAGAACCAAAAGATTGCCAAGTAGTTGAAGGAAAAATACTAATAGACACGCCTTCATATATAATCGTGCTAGGTATGACCATATCAAAGATCTATACCGCAATCTCAAAAGTCACATAAGAAGGAAGGCAGTATCCTACAAATTGACTCCAACCGAAGGAAGTGACCAAACTACTTGGAGGGGGTACCATTGAACTGAGATGGTCATCCCCTGATGTTACTAGAGCAAGAGGAGCATATTCCTAGACCACTAACATGGGAGCAGAAAGAGAAAATTCTTGAGTCACAGGGACGGGAGGATCTTTCTCTAAGTTCGAGTAATCTGAAGAAACAAGAAGAACGTGAGGGGGATGAGATCCACTCTCAATAGAAAAGACCTGATGAACCCTGGAAGGGATCAGATCAATTGATTCCATGACCAATGATTGGTGGGGAACAGATTCGTGAATTTGAATTTCCGAGGGAGCGGGATCGACCAAGGATGACACTTGACCGATCGTTGAATCAACTAGCAGAGGGCTCGAAGAAAGCTTCTAGTAACCAAACGGAAGGCAGGGTGCAGAAATAGTAGGGTTGCCCAGCACTCTCGTGGCTTCATCCATGTACATACAAATATGAATGGGATGATGCCCTTCACAAAACTTACAGGGATTGGTAATCTTACCCTATTTCTTATGAGTCTTATCATGGCTAGTTGAATATGTGCCACCAATATGACTTTCGGAAGCCAAAGGCAATGACGAATGACCATCGGACCATGCTTCAAGTACCTTGGGAATACTAGGGCAATCTCGAAGAAGATGTCACCTTTGCATGACATGCAAGGGAATTGGAATTTTCATGGAAGGGTGGATGGTTTATCAATGGAATATTTTTGAGGCGCAATAGCCGCATAGTTTGCCTCTCTCTTATTTGACTTCTTCTTTTTCGTTGTCTTCTTCTTCTTCTTAGCCGTCGAGTTACTAGAATCCAGAATTTCACCAGGCGAAGTAGAAGAGGAGGACGAAGAAATAGGCGAAGAAGGGGAGAGGTCCACCTTATCAACAAGATGCTGTCCAGGTGGAGGGGATGGTTGTACAGTTGGCGGAATACTCGAGACCACATAGGTGGAGAATAACCATATAGGAAAACCAACAGTTAACCTCGAAAGGGACAAAATTTCCATATAAGGAGCACCGACATTCCCAAAAGCAGGAAAAGGACCAGGATTCCCTTCAGAGGGGATCCCTTGGTTGGTAAACTCCAGAAATATTTCCATTGGAAATAACCATAAAACAAAACACTAAGGAAGATAACTTTAACAAGGAGTATTTCATGGGAAGTTAATATTTTAAGACTATTAGTCATCAATATTTTTCACTATCTTTAGATGACTATAGGATGTTTGTAGCTTTCTGAAAACAATATTCCTTGAATATATTGAGATTCAGAAATCTCACTGCCTTCATTATACTTAGAAACCTATTTTCACTATTCCTCATTTGGACTTCTCAAAGTCACCCTGTTGCTCCTAAAAAACTCCTTATGGGGTTATATCCCTCATTTTCATCCTCCTTCCCTGACTATAACCTCATTGACCCATTTTGCCTTATCAATAGACTCCATCCTTCCCTCTAGGGTTTCCTATAGCTAACTCATTCCCATGTCCTTTTGGGCATAATAACATATAGAAATACTCTATTTTCACTTGAAAATATCCAAGCCAAATTTTAGTCAAAATCAAGTCAAAGGACCCTCCCTTTAGGTCATTAGGGTTTCACATTGTTTAAGGTCATCCTTGGATGTTTCAGGCACTGCTTTTTCTTACCTAGAATCCGGCTCAGATGTAATAGAATGTCAAGACATGGTTATTTAAGAAGGACCTAAAAGTTTCCAAAGAGGATTATATTCTCAGTTCAATGTCTGCAAATGAGAAAAATGGAAGTAGTTTAGCACTTCTGCAGGAGTGTTGAAAGATTTATCAGCAGAAAGTACTGATGAGGTAGACTATCTACTCCTAAATGAAGACAACTTACATCAAAGGAAATTGAAACACTTAGGCTTGTATATGATTAGGGTTTTGAACTTGATGGTCCAGTTGAGTGCCAAAACAGTGATCACTTGTAGGAAAAGGACATGATGGAAGCACACAATACCAAACATGAAGAAAGTCTATCAGAATAGATTGAAGAATATGGAGAAAGGTGAGGTGAACTGGACAAAAATGAATGAAATTTAAAGGGGTATAGAGAACTTAGAAGACAACAATGATGATTGCTGTGAAGAATTGCAGACAATTAGGGTTTTGAAGAAAGTGGCTAGAGAAGGTGGAAAAGATGAGTTGAGCTCCATGGTGGAAACAAGAGAATATTTTGAAGATGCTACTATGTGAATAAATCCCAAAGGTGTCAAAAATGAACTTTTCATGCCTAAATGAGCAAAATAAAAGTCAACTTCATGACTTCATCAAACTGCAAGGCAAAAGTGTAAAAGAATATTAGTGAAAAAGGGAAAAAGGTTTCAAACATTAGAAAGTGGGTTTTCATAATTAAATCAAATTCCTCTTATATATAAAAGCTAATTATTCACTTCAAGAGATTGATTGTTTCCTTTCAAAAGATCAAGAATGCTCAGAAAGGAAGACTTTTGGAGTTTTCTAAGCAAAATTGGGTAAAGTTTCTTGGTGCTACGCGCCTGGGACTGGGCACTGCGCCCTTGGAATTTCCCCTCCATACCTTTTTTGAAGGCGCTGCTCGCTTGGGAAGTGGTGCTGTGTGCTTGGAGGAGCGCTGCGCTGGGAACTGCGCGCTTGGACAGAAAGGGTTTCTAAACCCTCCAACCATTAAAATCACTCCAAATATCCTTCAAATATTTGCCAAAGGTTCTCCAAGCACTTATAAGGGTAAGTACATGAGATACACCAATTTTCAAGCTATTTTGGTGATTTCTTATTGAATGGAACTGAAACCCTAAGAATAAACCCTAAGTCTTAAGCTTGAAATCATTGTTTTACCATTACTTCATCCTCAAAGAAAATCAATGATAGACAGGGAAATTACACTATTTGAGGGCTGCCATTCATCTTGCTTGTCACAACATCCATTCCCTTCATTCTCACTCATTCCATTCATTTGCAAAACTCCCATTTCATTACTCTCCCTTCATCTCATTTTACATCAGCCCTAGGGTTTCTAAAACAGAGTTTAACATGTCTGAGGGTGAAGATAGTGGTATGGAGGCACAAATGCCAAGGAGGCATGATCATAAGGGAAGGAAGATAAACAGATTTTAACCCCTCAATACAAAGGAACTCATGGCATCTCCCCTTACTATTTCCTGCTTTAAGCATGTAGGATGCTTTGAATTTTGTGAGAAGGTGCAACAAATACAAAACCACCCTGAGCTAACAAGACTTTTCATTATCAATTTTCATGACAAACAAGTTAATATTGCTGGGGTTACATTTGAGTTGTCTACAGATGCTATTGCAAATGCTACAGGGATACCAAGTGTGGGAGAAAAATGGTTCAAGCAAGAAAACCTAGACATGAGTTACTTTGAACCATATATTAAGCCTAGGTATAAATATCACCACAAGTCCATCTTCCCATTTGCTCATCCGTTTGATAAATATGCACCCATGATGAGGATAATCATGAAGTATTTCACATGTGAGGGAAGGTTTTCCCACCTCTACTCATACCACATCCGACTTCTTATGCATTTCACCAGAGTTAGGATGCTGCATATACCATATTATCTTTACTGAAGCATTGAAAAAATGGCCTACATAGTGCAAAAGAGAGATTATCGTCAGCAAATGCAGAGCCTCTTTCATCACTCACTCATTAAGATGGTGGTTATGTACTACAACAGAAAAAAATTCCATGGGAGACCTTCATTTCTAATGAGGTTTTCAGTACTCCACATGGCCATCATTAGCAATATATCCCTTCCTCATCTCATCCTCCCATTCCTACTTCTCCATCACTTCCTGCCATTCACACATCTCCAATCACTCATATTCCTTCACCCCATGATGACCCTTCCACATCACCTTCCCACAGCCCTTCACCCTCATATCATGATAACAAAGCATCAAGCAGTGATGGAAATAGTGAGACAGATGAGACTGAGATGATTAACATTGAACCTTTTCCTTTGACATACCGGAGGGGTTATAGGCATGTGTTTGCTGCACTTTAGATGCAAGGGGCCATGCCTTCTACATCAACAAAACAACTTGAAAAGGACAAGGAAAAGGTCACAGAGCAGGTCATTATTGAAGAGGATGATAAACATGAAACTGTACAAGAGTTTCAATTGATTGACCTAGAGGATGATGATGAGGAGAGGATTAAAAATATGTTTCTCAAAACCAAGGATTCGAAGATTAGTGAGCTTCAAGCTAATATTGGTAGGGAAAAGAATGTGATCAACTATCTTGAGTTGGAAAACCAGTAGTTGGAAACAAAGCAGGCCATCAGTGAGTTCAGGGAAATCAGAGTTCTAAAGGAGGCCGAAAAGGCCAAGGCTATGATAGATGAGACCTTGGGCACTTTTTATGACAGTGAAGATGAGGAAGAATAACTTCCTAGGAAGCGGCCAAGGACAATTGGGTTGAAGAAGGCTTTAGCTCGAGAAAGAGAGAAAGAGATAGAATTGGCAGAATAGCTCACTCCAAGTGAGCTGCTTACCATGGAAATCGGCTATGATAGAGAGTCCTGGCTAGAGAGAGCCAATTTTCACCTAGAGGTTCAATTAGAGAAGGCCAAGAGAGACACTGATATGCAAAGAAATATGGAAAGACATTATGCCATGAGGAACATAATTGCAAGGGCCAAGCTCAAATGATACCTTGCAAAGATTTAGGCCTTGACTGAGGCAAAGGAGAAGGAAAATCTTGATATCCTTGCTGATGTAGCCCTCCAAGCCTCCCAACCACAATCAGCAAAGAAAAATCCAATTTTGGCACATTTTTGCACAATTTTAATTTTTGATAGTTTGGCTAGTAGAAAAAAGGGCCAAACACACAGCGCCACTGGCGTTGCGCTCTTTTTTGGGGCACTCAAATGAAAAATGGTTTGTATCCTCATGTTCCTCATGCCAAGTAAATCATCCTCAGAAAATTTCAGGTCATTTGGAGCAAAACTGGTCCCTCAGAAGGGCCAAAAACCACCTAACAATCACCTTTCTGCCCTCTTTTCAGCACTGGCATTGTGCCCTTAGTAGTCTTGGGAGAATGGATTTTTGGCAAGGAAAATGGGCACCATTTTATAAATTTAAGGCGGATCTGGAAACTAGACAGGACATGCTTTCCAATGAGCTATCATGGAGCTCATTTGGACACTGGAAAGGCCTCCAAAACTTAGCTGTAAAACAGGTGATTTTTCCAGTCTTGGTGCTGCGCGTTTGGCTTGGCGCTGCACCCCTGTACCTTGGACCTGCGCCCTTGCTAGGAGTTATTGCAAAAGATATTTTGAAGCCTTAAAGTCAATTTTTTTCCTAAATTAGCTCAAATAGTTATGTTAGAAGTTATTTTTTCCATAAATGAGTTTAGATATTTTTGCCTTGGGCCTTGCATGGTCTGAAAGGTAAAATGTATTTAATATGTAATTAATGACTTCTAAAACCCTAGTTAGGGTTTAATTCCTCATTTTGAAATTAAATACCTATGTAATGCTTCATATTTTTGTTGGTTGATTGTTGAGATGAAAATCACATAGACTTTGAGTGGTAAAGAGTTTTTGGCTTTGGAGCTTTGTAATTGCCCTTGGCCGAATGATAATGGAGTGCTAATACTTCATAAGATTCATGGAATTTGTCAAATGGTGATGTTATTCTAATTCAGTTATTATTTCCTTATGTTTCCCATATTTTTCATCTTTTATCTTGCAATAGAGCAGAAAATTTAGGTTAAGATATGCTGTTAGAGGCACCTTAAGTCTGTTTTCCTTCTATTGTTTAGATGTTTTCCTCTACTAGGTCTGATTGAAGAATTCTTAATTTCTCTTTGATTTAATGGAGCCAAGCCAAATAATTTTATGGTATGCCCTGTCTTTTGATATAGCTTAAAGCATTATTTTTAAGGCCTTTTCTTTGAAGTTTACTAATTAGGGTTTGGATGAAGAAGTTTATGGTTTTCCCTGTCCTTTAGTCCATATTGAATAATCACTTTGAAGGTATTTTATAGTTTGATTAAGGAATCTAGGAGTTCCATGCTCTTTGATCATTTCTAATGTGTTATCTTGAATTTTTTCTTTCTCTGAAGGTAAATAACTATAGAATTTAGGAGTTCCCTGCTCTCTAGGGTTTGTTGGATTGTTGTTTTAAATTTTACTTGATAAAGCTAGGCCAAAGAAGTTTATGGTGTGCCCTATCATTTCAAATTTCCCTATGAAACACCCTTGATTCATTATTGTACTTTTAAAGCCTTTCACAGACCCCATAGCCCACTAGTTTGAATCTCTCTTACTCTATTTGTTCTTCTTGAAAACCTACTGTTACACAACAATTTGTCACCATCCCTGCAATTTCCCATCCCACACAATTGGAGGGCTCATTCTGTGACCTGTGAACAATGACATGACTTGAAAACACTTCCATGACATCCCTCTGAACATGAGCTTTCATTTCCCTGAAGACATCTCCTTGTGAAAAACCCTAAAAATAGCTCTTTTTGCATTGGCGCGGGTACACAGTTCAGCCCTCGCGCCAATGGGGGAAATCCTCCAAAGAGGGCGCGCCAATTTGTGCTTTTTCGCAGAGTCGCACTCGTGCCGACCATTTTAAGGAGTGTTTTTTAAAAATAAATGGCAGAAGTTTCGTCTTAACCAATTCCTACACTGGTATCTATCTTGAGTTGGGAGGTTTGGCTCTAGATCTCCATGTAGAGGAAGTGGTTTGCCACCTCTCATGGAAGCTTCCTTGAGGATAGGGCCAATCCCATGATTATAGGGATCCCAACTCCCCTTCCTCCATCTATAAAAGCTTGCTCATCTCCTTTGCAAGCTAGTCTCCAAGTTCCCAAGAGCCTAATGTTGCAAGAGCCTTGATTCATTCCCTTAAGGCCAAATCCAAGCAAGGAGATTATTGTCGAGACATCCAGAGAGAGAGGCTTGTCCCATCCCTGACAGGCTTTATCAAGACACATTCTGCTGATGACCCTATGAAGGAGAATTCAGCGTCAGAGCTATGGTTGTATTCTTCTTTTGATTGGTTAATGATAAGAGACTATTGGTTATGGTTCCACTCTTGTTCTTGATGATGATCATGAGTTATGTCTTCTCTGACTAACATATAGTTGTATATACTGGATTTTACGCTTGTGTTTTTTTTGTTTCTTGCGTGTGCAGGTGTCAGATCACAGAAATCGTGAGGATTGTGATTTGCCGGAGCTAAGGAACGGGAGCACTACTTTCTCTACAAGAAACAGTGTTGGATTCCAGGTAAGCCTTCATCGCTAGTTGGTTTATTTGCAATTAGGAACCTGCATTGTTGCGTGTGACGATTGTTGCTAGACCTGGTCTAGGCTAGTAGGGATCACCTCTGTCCGCAGAGGGGATTTACCTCCACAACAAATTGGTGACTCCACTGGGGATCGTCTAGCTTGTTGTTGTTCTGCTTTATAAACTACAGACAGAGCCTGAAGTTAGCCAGATAGCCTTTGAAATGATTTTGCTCTGCATTAGCGAAGTAGATCAATGCTGCTTCAGTCAATCTCTGGTTTGGTTTATGAACTGAACACTTGGAGTGTTGTCTTGTCTTTTCGGTTGATTCTTGGCCTTGCTTGCTTGGTCAACTCTTTGGGCTTGGTTTTTCTGTTTGTTTGGCTTTTGTTTAGCCTTGTCATCATTGGTCTGTGTCTGGTACTGCTCTTTTTTATTTTTTGCATAGTTAACTCGACTGGCGCGCTTTTAAGCTTGACAGTCGCGCCCATTGGCGCAGGTTGCTTGCATATCACCCGTGCCAATTCCATTCTGGTGCTAATTTCAGGCTCACAGTCGCGCTAATCCTGTGAGGTATTAGGGTTTTCTGTGTTTTGAGATTTCTGAGACTAGTCTGTGATTTTGGCCTTGTTTTTTCGTCTGCTTGAGTGTTTTGGAGCCTTGTTTGACTGGCTGTGACCTTCGTCCTTTGGTTGTTTGCCCGTTTCCATCGATTTCACTTTCTCGCCCTAGGGCATCTAGGTGCTCTTGTGTGTCGAGCCTCCCTTGGGAGTTTTGGGTTTCTATTTGTTCAGTCAACCTTTTGATTGCTAATTTGCATTCGTTTGGCGATTGCTTATCATTTTATTATGTTATTTGAGTGTTTGTTCTCTTCTTCATTCGAATTTCGTTTTCTCTCGCTTTGGGCCTAGATTAGATGGTCCATTTGAGTCTTTGGGGTTTTCTTGGTTTTGAGGGAATTCTGGTCAATTTGAGGTCTGTTTGTGTTTGCTACTGAGTAAAATTCGATTGTTTTTGCTCTCTTATCATCATTCCTCAAATTTTTCTTTTCATTAGTTTTCATTTTGTTTAAGTGCACTTTTGCTATTAAACATTGAAAATACAAAAAATCTCTTTTGCTTTCAACTAGTTAGTGCAAATTAAAATCTTTTCAGTGTTATTAGTGATTAGTCACTTTGAGAGAAAAGTTTTTGGTTTCCCTTAGCTGCATTAGAGATATCATTGGTTGTTTTCTAATCATTTTATTGTTGTGTGAAAAGCTCTTAACTCTCTTGTAACTAGCTTTCATCGAATAAAATGATATACTGTGGCATGTAGTTTGCATTTAGGAGATTTTGAGACATTACATTCGCTAGGGCCTGAAAACTGAAATGTAATTGAAGATAAACATTAAAATTTATTCAATTTACAATAAGGCGGCATTAAAACATTAACACAACATTTAGAGGTCTAGGCTAGATACGTGTTCCGACGTCTTAAAACCTAGTAGCTGTCGTTCGCCTCTTGGCTTTAGACAGCACTAGTATGGATTTGTGCTCCCGTACCGTTGCATATATAAAGGGAGACCCCATTATGTTTCTATCCTTTATCCATAGGAAGCCGAGTCTGCTGCCCTATACCCGTGATACACCAGACACAACATTCGGGGAGTTTTCCTGCACGTACGTTAAGTCCTTGGTTGATTTATCTTTCATTTTGAAACCAAGGTGTATATTGCAGTTCACGGTTATTTGGTACACCCTTTGCCTAGAATTCTTGAGCAGTCATTTTTATCTTATCTGACTCCTTAAATTTGAAAATATCACCAAGAGCTTGTCCTTTCACGCTTGCTTCAAAACTGAAAGAGATAGAGTCACCTTTCATCCGTTTCTCGACTCTTAAAACATGAAACGGTGAAGTTTCTAAGTTTCAATGTGGTAAAATAAATCACCCGTGATCACATGCCCTTTTAGAGTTTTCTTGTTGGCCGTTTGATTGTGTGCCTTGGTTTTTAGCCTGTGTGCGGTTTTGAGTTGTTGATGGCAACTTTTCCGGAGTTCACCAACCAAGGAATCCCCTCCGATGGGAATCTTGGTCATTTTCCTCCTTTTGGAAATGTTGGTGCTCCTTATATGGAAATGTTGTCCCTTCCTGGGTTAACTGTTGGGTTGCCTATTTGGTTGTTTTCAACCTCTGTGGCCCCGAATGTCCCGCCTACTGTTCAATTAGTTCCTCCGCCTGAACAACATCATGTTGATTCTAAGGTGGACCTCTCCCCTTCTTCGCCTATTTCTGCGTCCTCCCCATCTACTTCGCCTGGTGAAAGTTTGGATTCGAGTAACCAGGTGGGTAAGAAGAAGAAGAAGTAGACAAAGAAGAAGAAGTCTGATAAGGGAGAGGTTAGCTCTGCTGCTATTGCGCATAAGAAGCCTCTCCATGGAAAGTCAAGTTCCCTTGCATGTTGTGCACGGGAGACCATCTTCTTCGAGATTGCCTTGGCATTCCCAAGGTGCTCGAAGTATAGTCCAACGGTTGCCCGCCGTTGCCTTTGGCTTCCTCCCAACCCTCCGCGGAAAGTCAAGTTCCCTTTCATGTTGTGCACGAGAGACCATCTTCTTCGAGACTGCCTTGGCATTCCCAAGGTGCTTGAAGAATGGTCCAGCGGTCGTCCGCTGTTGCCTTTGGCTTCCGGGAGTCAAGTTGGGGGCACGTCTTCAACTGGTGTTGGTAAGGCTCCTAAGAAGCAGGGTAAACTCAACAATCCCTGTAAGTTGTGTGAAGGGCACCATGCCATTCACCTTTGTCCATATATGGATGAAGCCAAGAGAGTCTTGGACAACTCAACCATTTCTACACCATGCTTCTCGGCTGGTTATAAACGTCTTTCTTTGAGTCCTCCACCAGTTGATCCTACGATTGGTCAAGAGTCATCCTTGGTCAATCCCGTTCCCTCAGAAATTCAAATTCAGGAATCCATCCCCGACCAACCATTGGTTGTGGGATCAGTTGAACTGGCCCCGTCTGCGGTGCACCAGGTCTTTTCCATTGAGAGTGGACCTCATCCCCCTCAGGTTCTTCTTGTTTCTTCAGATTCCTCGGATTTGGAGAAAGATTCTCCTGT
Organism: Pinus albicaulis; assembly: GCA_034641835.2. NCBI lineage: Eukaryota > Viridiplantae > Streptophyta > Pinopsida > Pinales > Pinaceae > Pinus > Pinus albicaulis. The sequence continues at coordinate 626,849,467 of CM076571.1, forward strand.
CCCCGTATCTCAAGAAGTTGCTCCTCTGCCTCCCATGATGGAGGTCCCAGAGGATACTCCTCCCACCTTTGAGATGGAGGTCATGGAGGATGCTCCTCCTTCTTCTGTAACACCAGGGGAAGACCTTCTCGGTTCGATGGTAGCCCCTCCGAGTAGTTTGGTCGCTTCCTTTGATTAGAATCGATTTTCAGGATACCGCCTTCCGTCTTATGTGCCTTTCAAGATCACAGTACAGGCTTTTGGTCTGGTTGTACCCAGCACCATTATAGACGAATGCGCCTCTATTAGTGTTTTATCCTCAACTACTTAGCAAGCTTTTGGCTCGCCACCATTTGCGCCTGTTACGCAGAATCTGTTGGCATTTAACAGAAGATCGAGTCAACCATTAGGGATCCTTCCAAGGTTACCTATTACTTTGGGAGGTAAAATTGTCCATTTGGATGTGATGGTTGTTCCAGGCCCCTTGGATTTCAATCTGCTCTTGGGGCGCGATTACACCTATGCCATGGGAGCGCTTGTCTCCTCGCTTTTTCGTGTGGTCTATTTTCTGCATGAAGGACGGTTCGTGACCATTGATCAACTTTCGTTCTTTGGTCCTGATGTGGCAACTGGCCTGCCATCATCCCTTCCTGGTCTTTATCCACCCGTTGTATCTGCCCCACCGCAGGTCAACTATGTGGCTACCTACCCCGTGCTTGTACTAAGTGATAGTGCCGTCGTGAATCAGGTGCTGGGGGCATTGGGTCCTGACTTCCAGGATGTTTTCCTTCCATCAGGAGTGGAACTCTTGGAAGCGATGACTTCTTGTTCATTATGATGAAGTCTGTCGGAGCATGGTTCTTTTCCTATGTCAAGCTCCTTAAAAAATGAAACAACGTCTATTGGAGCAGAGTTCCTTGTCTTGTGTCAAGCTCCTTAAAAAATGAAACAAGGTTGTCGGAGCGGAGTTCATTTTCTTATGTCAAGCTCCTTAAAAAATGAAACAAGCCTGTCTGAGGATAGTTCTTTTAATGTGTCAACCTCATTAAAAAAATGAAACACATTCCCGTTCAATTCGAGTCTTTGATTCGATCTCGTAAAATCCCAGTCGAGTCTTTCTTAGATCTCGTAAATTGAACCTTCACTCCCTCCATCTGTTTACTCAGGTGCATGGAATGAAACTTGGGGGGGCATGTACCTTGAATTGAGTCACCATGCTGGGGGCATGCTTACTTTTTCAAGCATAGTTTGTTTCCGTTTCAAGATTGTGTAAAAATGAAACCGGTTTCAAGCATAGTTTATCTTTTTTTCAAGCTTGTGTAAAAATGAAACCAACTTCAAGCAGAGTTTTCTGATTTCAAGATTGTGTAAAAATGAAACCTTTCCCATTTTACCTCTTGTGATTGCCATCTTATCATCTTATTTTTTCCAGATGAGCCTTGGTTTTCTCATTCCATCGTCACTATCCGCTTGGCTGATCATATGCCTTCACTTGGTTGTTTCACCCAATCCTGAGGAACCGCTGCGATGAGTGGTCTTGTTAGCCAGCCTCTTGACTTTTATTTGTTTTGAGAAGTTCCACCATTACTGGAACCAGTTGCTACCCTTTATACCACTCGTTCCTCCAGGAGGAGTCAACTTTCAGCTCTTTTCTGACTCTTTAAGCATGAAAATATTGCCGAGTCCCTTGTCGTTTCGATCTCGTTAAAGTGGCTACGAAACGACATCTACCCAATATACGTTTACCCCTTTTTTGGGCTGGGATAGATTATTTATGAAAAAGGAATACCCTAGCCTATCGCGACTAGGAGGTTTTCTCAGACAAATTTTTCTACCTTTTCGGATTTGAGGAACTATTTACGAAAAGGGACCTCTGGAGTTTACTTTTCTGCTGTGTTTTCAAACTCTCTAAATATGAAAAGAAGCCGAGTTCTTCCTTTTTCAGACTCCTTAAACCCTGATGACATCAGATTCATTCGTATTGACGCTATTCGAGTCCCTCCTTCCTAGGGCTCGTTAAATGTACTAGGATGGGCTTCTATAGCAAGCATATGGTATCCTCTTCAAGCTTGTGTAAAAATAAAGAGGTACTCGCCAGAAATGGTGGGGAAAATGGGACCAAATCATTGTCGTGTCGGCAGTATGTCGCTCTTGAACATGGCACTTGTATGCATTCGTGTCAGGTTGGGGACAACTCATCTCATTTTCCACTTGCCTCTGTGGGTTTGGGTGATCCCTTTTGACCTGTCATCTCCTCTTTGTTCCGTCATCATGACCTCTGATTTGTTGATGTCAAATAATGCCAAATCCACTATCGTGCCGTTTATATGTTCAAGAGAAGTTGACCTCTGTAAGTACCGACCTTCCTTTGATTCTCATCTGATCGTGATTCACAAAAACATTATTGTTCCTCTGTCTCGTGTCAATGATGTGGGAAACACTATGGCCCACCTTTGATCAAGGTCACCTCTTGTCGACTTCAACTCATTATCCAGGAATATGATCTAGAGACTCCCTTCTGGTACCTTGGAGCCTGCATGCCTCAATGGCAGGTTTTTAGCATTCGACGTGAGGTTTTCATCATTGGCCTCCGATCGAGTGATTCTATGGGTGTTCGACGCTAGCTCATTGATTCACATGCTGTAGATTGTACCTATAGTACCTTGAGGGCCATTGTCATTATTGGTGGTTCCTCTCGCGTCTGTTAATAGCTTTCATCATTTGTTGGTAATCAGACGATGTTCTTGCATGTTCGACTTCAGCTCACTCATTCACATGCTTGAAATTGTACTGTGTTCGGGTCGATATGGAGCGCAAGGCCCTGGATTCCTGTCTGTTATAATCCAGGCTGCGATTTTGTGGATTATTATGATTAGTTACATGAATCATTGATTGGATGGCTGCGACCATACCTGAGTCTATTTGTCGATCCTCACTGGATGGATGCGTCCATGCCTCGGATCTGGTTTACTACATACTCTGTTATGGATGGTTGCACCCATACCACATATATATCATGTATTTGAGATATCAGTTGTACTTCTCTACGCAGGTTTTCCGACGGCGGTGTTTTCAGTTGGACACGTTCTCGTAAAGCATTTCACCCCTCCCCCTCTCTTGGGGCTCATGCTTTAGGGGGCATATGTTACACAGCAATTTGTCATCGTCCCTGCAATTCCCCATCCCGCACAATTGGAAGGCTCATTCTGTGACCTGTGAGCAATGACATGACTTGAAAACACTTCCATGAAATCCCTCTGAACATGAGATTTCATTGCTCTGAAGACATCTCCTTGTGAAAAACCCTAAAAATAGCTCTTTTTGAATTGGCGCGGGTACACAGTTCAGCCCTCGTGCCAATGGGGGAAATCCTCCAAAGAGGGCGCGCCAATTGGCGCTCTGTCGCAGAGTCGCACTCCCGCCAGCCATTTTAAGGAATGTTTTTTAAAAATAAATGGCGGAAGTTTCGTCTTAACGAATTCCTAAACTGGTATATATCTTGAGTTGGTAGGTTTGGCTCCGGATCTCCATGTAGAGGAAGTGGTTTGCCACCTCTCATGGAAGCTTCCTTGAGGATAGGGCCAATCCCATGATTATAGGGATCCCAACTCCCCTTCCTCCATCTATAAAAGCTTGCTCATCTCCTTTGCAAGCTAGTCTCCAAGTTCCCAAGAGCCTAATGGTGCAAGAGCCTTGATTCATTCCCTTAAGGCCAAATCCAAGCAAGGAGATTATTGTCGAGACATCCGGAGAGAGAGGCTTGTCCCATCCCTGACAGGCTTTATCGAGACACGTTCTGATGACGACCCTTTGAAGGAGAATTCAGCGTCAGAGCAATGGTTGTATTCTTCTTTTGATTGATTAATGATAAGCGACTATTGGTTATGGTTCCACTCTTGTTCTTGATGATGATCATGAGTTATGTCTTCTCTGACTGACATATAGTTGTATGTACTGGATTTTACGCTTGCGTTTGTTTTTTTTCTTGCGTATGCAGGTGTCCGATCACAGAAATCGTGAGGATTGTGATCTACCGGAGCTAATGAACGGGAGCACTACTTTCTCTACAAGCGACAGCGTTGGATTCCAGGTAAGCCTTCATCGCTAGTTGGTTTATTTGCAATTAGGAACCTGCATTGTAGGGTGTGACGATTGTTGCTAGACTCGGTCTGGGCTAGTAGGGATCGCCTCTGTCCGCAGAGGGGATTTACCTCCACAACACCTACCCAACCAAAAAAAACAAAACAAATAAACCCTATCATGTTAACTAGCTTAAAATCAGTATCCTAAAACAAACAAGTCATATATTTTATACAAATATAGAGAGAGCCCTCTTTGAGTCTAGGAGGGCTAGGTCCTAGGACTCCAAAGTTGGTTTGATGTTACCCTTGAATATTTGGTCTTTCCAATCTGACAAATTACAGGGACCTAACAAATACACTGAAACAAAACTCTATCGTTTCATATTTTAAGAGTCGAGAAACAGGCAAAAGGTGACTCTATCACTTTTAGGTTGAAACGAGTGTGAAACGAAAAGAGCTCGATGATATTTTCACTTTTTAAGGAGTCACGAAAATATCAAAATGAATACTCAGGTAATCTAAGCAAGAGGGTGTACCAAGTTTCTGTGAACTTCCATATACACCTTGGTGATCAAATGAAAGAGAAATGGCAAGGACTTGATGTACGTGCAGGTACTCTCCCCGAATGCTGTGTTCGGTGTATCACGGTTACAGGGCGGCAGACTCGGTTTCCTATGGATAAATGATTTGAACTTATGAGGGTCTCCATTTATATACGCGACGGTACGGGGAGCACAAGTCCGTGCTAGCACTGTCTAAAGCCAGGTGGCGAATGACAACTACTAGGTTTAACAACGTCGGAACACGTCACTAGCCTGTACCTCTAAAAATGTTTGCATTAGGTTACAATGCTTCCTTAGATTGATAGAATTGATTTTAAGGTTGATCTTGAATTAATGTTTGAGTTTCAAGGCCCTACCGAATTTGATCTCGAATTCCTAAATTCACACTACATGAAAAATAACACCATTTCCGTTCGATGAGTGCTAACTAAGAGAAGGATAGAGATCTTTAACAAAGTAGCAAAAAATGAAATCATAAGAAGAAGTTCGCTAATGCATCTAATACAACCAAATGAGAAACGAAAAACTCTTTCCTAGTTCACTAAGAGCTAGTTATGCAAAAGAAATTTTTATTTTCGATGCAAACGAAAGAATGAATTTTTTTTGTTTTTCTTTTTAAATGAATGAAGCACACGATGCACTATTACATTAAAAAGCAAAGAGAACACTAGTTTTGAGCACTACAAATGTAGAGATCTAAAATGAATAATTCAAAAGAAATACAGACATAAAAACACACTCAAACCAATGATGCACTCTTTCAAGCAAACATAAGGCTTTCAAAATGACCCAAACAAGCAATGTAATCTATGCTTGAAGTGACGAGATGGAGAGTCAAATGATAAATGAAGTGATCATTCAACAAACCGAAGATACGGAGGATCAAGAAATACTAACACAGTTGATCAAGGAATCAAACTGACGAAAATAAAAAAGACTCAAAATTCAAACAGAAGGCTCAATGAGAGAAAGAAACCTAGAAACCCTAGGGCTACAAACTTCACCAATGAGACAACAGACAAACAACTGAGAAGATTAAGCCTACAGACTCAAAACAATTCCAAAAGACCAATTTCAAATGAAGAAACAACCTAGAGCCAAGAACAACTGACCAAAAACTCAGGAGGAAGGTCAAACCAAATCCTACAAGATTCGGTGCGACTGTAAGGCAGTAATTTCCCAAAAAGGGGTTGGCGAAACCACAACAAAGGCAACAAGCACCAATTGGCGTGACTGCTCAAAGAAAACACGCGCCAAGTTGGAATACTATGGGAAAACGAGAAAACCAATGAGCAGAGGTCAATATTGACACTCTAGAGTTGAACAAGAGGATTCCAAACAGTCAAGCAAGCCAAGCAAGACAGAAAAACAATCAAACGACCAAAGTTGACTCGACAAGGAAAATTCCCAATGAGAAAGTAGATGACAAACTCACACTGATTCCCCAGCAGAGTCACCAACTTGTTGTGTAGGTAAATCTTCTCTCTGGAAAAAGACAATCCCTCTAGCCCTAGGGTGGGTATAGCAGTAAGGGAACAAGCTAATGTGTTGGTTCCTAGTTAATGAATGAAATAGGTTGGGATAGATTGTACTACCTATAGTCTAACGCGATTGTCGTAGCTGTAGCAGTGGCAGCCTCTTGATATCTGTCTCGACAAGTCGTAGTCCTTCAACAATGGTACTCAGATTCATGCACAAAGATCAAAGGACAAAAGCAGCATACAAAGAAATAATTGCATTCATAAGTAGCTAATCAGTCAAGGAAGTTTAAACATATTGGGTAAAATAAACCATCTCAACACAAGATGGGAACCATACATTAGTCATGTATATATTAATAGAAAGAAAGGGATTACAACTGGAGCTTGATGTCGCAGCCTTCTTCAGTAGGTTCAGTAAAAGCGCGTATCGAAGGTTCATCGGGGAATTGGGACGAGGCGAGGACACAAGCCTAAGCTCTCTCTCAACAAAGGTCTCTTTCTCTGCTCTATCTCACCAACAAAAATTTCAACAATTCCTCTTCAGCTATTCAACTTGTTCAACTAGTGTATCAATGGGAGATAGGTTTATTTATAGAGAGAGAGGAGAAGGTTGGGATCCATACAGTGGTGGAAGGGAGGCCTTATCCCTTGGGAGGTTCCCCCAAAAGGTGGAAAAAAAAGGCCAAAGGAGGGTGTTCATGGTTATTCAGTGGAACCACCCAAGCTGACTCGCCCACAAAGTTGTTAGCATGGAAACTTCACCTCTATATTTAAAAAAAATTCCAAAAACAACTTGGCGTGGGTAGCTCACTGGGACAGAGCACCAATGGGCATGGGGCTCAGTGTTATTTTCCTCATTGGCGTGAGGCCATAACGGTCTGCCAGCACCAACCCAAAAACACGTGTTTTTACTGATTTTCTCTAGGAATTGTCAACAAAGATTGTGTTCTTCTCAGAGCAAGGGATGCAATGATTCTTGTTGCAAGGCATGAAACTTCATATAAGTCACAAAAATGGTCCTCCAATGTGCGGGATGGGGATTGCAGGATGGTGAAAAAATGCTGTGTAACACCTCCCTAAAAGACAACTACCCTTTACCAAAAATGGATCACATACTGCAAAGGGTAGTGGGTTCCAAAATAATATCTTTGCTCGATGGATTTTCAGGGTACAATCAGGTGCTGGTATACCCAGATGACTAAGACAAGACAACTTTCACTACACCTTGGGGCACCTTCATGTATGTTCAAATTCCTTTCAGGTTAATGAATGCTGGAGCCACTTTTCAAAGAGCCATGGACATTGATTTTTCTGAAGAAATAGGTTACTTCATTGTGATATATCTTGATGACATCATAGTCTACTAAAAAATTGATGAAGAAAACCTAGCTCACTTAAGAAAGGTCTTTGAAAAGTGTAGAAAGTATGGCCTGTCTTTAAATCCCAAGAAAAAAATGTTTGGCCTTCAAGAAGGGAAGCTTTTAGGCCACATCATATCTGAGGAAGGGATCAAGATTGACCCAAAGAGGATTGAGGCAATATTGCAAATCAATCACCCAAGAAACATCAAAGAGCTGCAATCTTTCATTGGAAAGATAAATTTCTTAAGAAGGTTCATACCAAACCTTACATAACTCCTAAGAAACATTACTAACATGTTGAAAGGAGAAACGAGAGTCAAATGGACCATAGAAGCAAAGCAATATTTTGACTTGGTGAAACAAGCACTTACACAAACACCAGTTCTGATTAGCCCTGATTTCACCAAAGATTTCAACATTTTCTCCTTTGCATCAAAACACACAGTTGCTGTTGTTTTACTACAAAAGAACACAATAGGATAAGAGCAGCCCATAGCTTTCTTCAGCCAAGCATTAAGAGATGTACCTATGAAATATAATATAATGGAAAAATATGTTTTTTCCTTAGTCAAAGCACTAAAATATTTCAGAGTCTACATTCTGCATTCACACATCATTGCATTTGTGCCTCACACAGTGGTTACAGACATACTTACACAAGATCCTGATGACAAAAGAGGTAAGTGGATTGTTGTCATCTTAGAATATGATCTGGAAATCAAGCCCACCAAGCTAATCAAAGGGCAAGGATTAGATAAACTCATGGTTGAAACAAATTTTCAAGCACTGGACATAAATATGATTCACTCACTGGATCAACAAGAGGTGCTGGCGACTCCACCTATTGAGGAAGCATTTCTGAACTCACCCTGGTATGCTGATATATTATATGTGATTTTTAATCTAAACGTTCCTCCTAGTTTGTCCAAAACAAAAGCCAGATTCTTGAAGCTAAAGGCTGTAAATTTCTGCATTTTAGATAAAATTTTATATTGGAAAAATGTTGGTGGTGTATTGCTTAAATGTTTGCCTAAAGAAGATGCAGATAGGATCAAGCATGAATTTCATGAAGGAGAATGTGGAGGCCATATCTATTGGAAAAAAATTGTCAATAAAATCCTTAGGACTGGTTTCTATTGGACTACCCTCTTCCAATACATCCAAAAAATGGTAATTGCCTATCATAAATGCCAAATCTTTGAGGGAAAAAGAAAACTGTTGCCATTGCCTTTACAACCAATTTCTGTTGAAGCTACTTTTCAACAATGGGGTCTATATTTCGTTGGAGAAATCCATCCTGCCTCCTCTGCCAAAAATAAATGGATTCTTACTGCAACTGACTATTTCACTAAGTGGATAGAGGCCATCCCTTACAAAACAGCCACAAACTCAGTAATCATCACATTCCTTGAAAAAAACATTTTATCTAGGTTTGGATGTCCTAGAAAAAATCATTACTGACAATGCTGCTGCTTTTAGATCCAAGAAAATGGTGGATTTTTGCCACAAATATCACATTACTTTGGGAAATTATACATCTTATTACCCTCAAGGTAATGGGTTGGATGAATCCTCAAACAAGAGTTTGGTGAACATCATTAAAAATTTGCTGGAGGAAAATAAGAAATCATGGCACAAAAAACTAGTACATGCACTATGGGAAAACATGTTAACAAACAAGAATTCAATTGACATGTCACCCTATCAGCTATTCTATGGAATAGATGCAGTCTTCCCAACAAGTTTGGGAGTGCCAGTAATGAAGCTCATTCAAAAGGTGCAGTCTGAAGAAAATGATATATAAAGGAGGATAAGACAAACTTTTCAGCTGCAGCAAACTAGGGAAGGAGTATACAATAGAACACATCTTTTACAAGAAAATATCAAGAATATTTTTGACAAAAGGACCAAGGCAAATGATTTCAGCATTGGAGACAAAGTGCTGAAGTGGGATTCAAGAAGAGAGGACAAAGGCAAGCATGGAAAATTTGACAATATATGGAAAGGTCCCTACATCATCCATTCTGCAAGAGGTAATAATGCATTTTTCATACAAGAAATGGATGGAACAGAATTGTTTGGAGGTCCTGTCAATGGCAGGATTCTCAAGCATTATTTCAGTTGAGAAGCTCATTTTAAAGTTTTCTTCATTGTATATAACATTGCTGAAACAAAAATATTCGAAAAATCGATACAAAAAGAAAGAAAGAAAAAAAGAAAAGAGGGCAGATAAAAAGAAAAAGGTAAAGCCCCGTACCAAAAAATAATATTTCTAAAAGTGTGCAAGTCTAAATGCCACTGCCTTTTTGAAAAATAAATCTTGTTCAATCGTACAGCCTAATCATGATTGAACAAATTTTGAATTTTTGCTGATAAGTTGGAAAATGAAGATTTTCCAAATTGTTTAAACTTGGCTTATCAATAGGTAGGAAATGATATTGGTTCCAAAGAGTGAAATGAACGAATAAGTGAAATGAGGGATAAATGATGAATGAAATATTTAGGAACAAAACCCTCAGTTTAGTTTACTTTTTTGCAAAATAAATATTGTGTGCAACTTGTCCAAAATGCCACAATTCATGACAAATCAAACTTCTTAATCTTGATTTAGTCCTGCTTTAAATTTCGTGTTGATAGTTAGTGAATAAAAATCTGACAAAATGTTTAATCTTGATAGATAATTAGATTAGGTAGAAAATGAAAAGAGCTCATCAGTCTAATTTGAGCCTGTTAGAGTCGGTCCTTACAGCCCTCCGTTAGAGATCATTTCACTTTTTGCATATCATTTTTAGGTGTCTCGCTCGTTCCACTTCGTTGCATTTCGCTAGGGGCATGTCATTGAATGACGAGAGGGTCTGGTCGTCTTGTGTTTCCTCATGCTTGTACCTGCAGGGCTAATTAAAATTCCTAAAAAATCACTGAAGTTCAGGTCGCTTAATTCATGGTCATAAATGATTTTTATTTTTGTCAAAAGAGTCTTTAGTCCTAGAGTCTAGGGGTTTCAGTCCTTTGATACACGTAATAAAATCCCGCAGGCCTTGAGGATGATTTCGAAAGGATTCCTATTTCATATTTTTATTCTCAAAAACGTTTGAAGACATTTCTAGTCCAAAACTCTGTTTTGGAACTAGAAATTGTCAAATTTCATTTTTTGTAATAATTGTGTGTTTGATCCACCATAAGAAATTCAAAGCAAGCCTCTGGTCTTTTCCAAAGCCAAAATTCCAAATCCCTGCAAAAACAACCAAGTTTCATCAGTCCAAGACTCAGAAAGACAGTGAAAAGCCAAAGGTAGAATTGCATTAAAATGATAAAGTGCCAAAAAGCCAAACATTATAAAAGTGAGTTATGGAGCAAATTTAAATCAAAGTTGATTTTTATGAGATATTTTACAACCCATATAAAGAATTGGAAACAAATCATTTTCACAAATTTCCCAAAGAAAAATCGAGTTGGAGTGTTGAAGTCAAGTTTGAAGTGTTTTCAAAACCGTGGGTTGGAGGTGGAAGTGCGCGCTACGCACAGAGGAGGCGCGCTACACACAAGAGGCGCGCGATGCACTGGGCTTCACCGGCCTGTGCAAATTAGCAGGCGCGCTACGCACATACCGCGCGCAGCGCACTGGGTAAGGGCGCGACGCGTATAATCTCAGAGCCAAAAAAATTTCGCTCCTTCGTCCAAATTCATGCCAAATTGCCTCCAACTGCTTGCAAGTAGGTTCTTTACGTTTGCTCAGTGAATTTTGGACATGATTGTGGTGTTTTGAAAGTGGAGAAACAAGTGTTTAATGAGGAGAAATGTAAACCCTATGTTTATTTTCAAATTCACTTCTTAGGGTTTTGAAATGAATGTTAGTGATATTGTGGGGGTTCCGAATTTGTGCTATTGATATATGCCTGTATCATCTATTTTTAGTGGTGTCCCTGCTCATTATTAACCTTAGCCTCACGCTCTCTCTTTTCCATTGCATCACTGCTGTCATTGTTATTTCTATTGTCATTTTCACACTGTTTATCATTCATGTTATGACATAGTCCCATTTTCACTTGTCCACATCCTCCATTGACATTGTCAAACACTGCAAGGGATATTGTCATTTTGTTCCTAACAGTTGTTTTCCCCACATTATACTCTCTTCTACTCACTTGTCAAATCCTCTTATGATCAAAACAGTGACTATTTTTCAGGCAAACTCATTTGACAAAGCCATTACCACTGTGGCTTTCCTATAATACTTTGACATACATGTGACACATTTAGGTTTTGAGCATAAACTAAACTCTTGTTTTCACTATACCTATATCAGCATATATATTGCAGACATCTTGTTTTCAAAGCCATGTCAGAGACAGATTCAGTTTATGAACAGGAGTATGACAGTGATTCCACAGCAGAGATTAATGTGCCATGGAGGTCTCACAAAAGTGGCAAAAGTGGTAAGCATCTCAGGGAGGAGCCTACTTCTTTGGCTCAATTGCAGGCTTGCCCGCTTGCAATGGATTGTTTTCAGCATCAGTCATGCTTCCAATACTGTGAGATGATTTCACAAACCCAACATCATCGTGAACTAGCTCATTTATTTGTTCTACATTTACATGATGGCCGTGTAAACCTTGCCGGAGTAGATTTCATTCTGTCACCAGAGACTATTGCTCAGGCCACCGGGATACGAAATATAGGAGAGGAATGGAACAAACGACAGCAGTTAGAGAAATCCTACTATGAGCCATACGTCAAACCTAGGTTTATGAGGCAGCTGAGCAGGGTATTTCCTTTCAGATTTCTGAAGGATGAGTTTGCATCATTGATGAAACTCATCATTCGATATTTCAGTTGCGAGGGCAGATTCTCGCGTCTCTATGAATTTCACGAGGGTACGTATGATGAGCATTCCATACTTCATGTATCGCAACATAGAGAGGATGAAAATTTTTGTACAGAAGAAGACCCTAGCACAGCAGCATAGAAGTATATATCATTACGCGCTGATCAAAATCATGGTGGTACATCAGTTGACACAACAGGGCATTACTTGGGAGGATTTCATCTCCTGTGACTTCTTCACAGTGCCATAGCCGCCTCCCGAGGTAGTTCATGATGAGGGAGAGCCTTCACATCAGCTAGACATTCCTGAGATCGAGCATATCAGTGCTCCATTGTATGTGACATACCAGCGAGGCCACAGGGTTTTGTTTGCAGCATCACGACGAGTACTATCTCCACCCGGGGTGGAAGGGGTCTCGTTGACTTCATCAGCAGCGCGAGTATTATCTCCACCAAGGGTGGAAGGGGTCTCGCCTTCTTCTTCAGCACAGGTACGGATCCAGGACAGAGGCAAGAGGCCTATGCACGATGAGGGCCCATCAGGCAGTCGAGATACCGATTTCACATTCATCGATGTTGATGCGAGCTCTCCTAGCTCGAAACTGAAAGAGATCATCCAGGAGCAAAAGGCCGAGAATGACACACTGAAAGAGAAATTTCAGAGGGCTCAGTGGGTGATAAAATACCTGGAGCAGCGTAACAAACGGATAGAGGATGAGCACACACTTTTAGAGCTGCGACGAATCCGGGAAGATCGACAATTGGCCGAGAAGAGACCTGGTGACATGACACCAGCTGATCGAGATTCTTGCCTCACGCATGTTAAAATTCATATGGAGAAGTTGTTGGCAAAGGAAAATAGAGACAAAGACATTCTTCGTCACATGAAAGGTCTTTATTGGGCCCGCATGCACGTCTGCAAGGCAAAAATGAAGATTCTGAAGAGGAGGTTGAGCAGAGCACTAAAACGGCGGAAGAGGCCTGATCCAATCCGGATTTTGGCCGAGGCTTCATTGGCTGGGCATGATACATGATGGAGGGTCTTCGCTCTGAATTTGAGCAAATTTGAAGAAGTTTTGTCATTTTGGAAAATTTTGGTCTCAAAACAAAATTTTCAGCCCAACGCGTAGCGCGTCGACGCGCTCGCTTATGATTGGGACACTTGCTGGAGGAAAAATTTATATTTTTGGGTTTGTCATGGTAAGTTATGCATGCTCCAGTAGGACCAAAGCATTTCACCAAGTTCTGGATGATCAAGGGGGCCAAAACACCATGAAAATCACCGTTCTGCCACTTTTTGCACCAACAGGAACTACTTGTGGGAGAATGAAGTTTTGGAGGGGAAAATGAGCTCCAAATTGGGAAATTCCACTTGTTTTGGATATCCAACATACAGGGCTTTCCAAAAAGCTATCATGAGCTTAATTTTGATGCCGGGAAGTGCCCAAAAAGTAGGCTGAAAGGCGCGTGATGCATAGAGCTCAGGCGCGCTACGCATAGAGATTTTTGGTCCATTTTTCATCTTCCAGTTCAGGATTTCGGCCAGTTGGACCAGTTTTGCTTGTGGGTGTAATTTTTGAGTTATCTTGATGTAATTTTATAGTTGGCATGTAACTTGGACTCACTTTTACCTATTCTAGATGATTCACTCCTAAAAAAGTAAAAATCAAATGTAAGAATCAGTTTCCTTCCTTTTAGAGGCAAGTGGTTTGGCTGCCTATATTCTAGCTCCTTGTTTAGAATTAGTTGGAACTGCTCCTAGAAGGAGGAATTTGACCCCTAGAGGCATGGGAAGGGGTTAGGATGGTCTATATGATGTAATTTCTGAGACATTCTACAGGTTGGACTCTTGGGAAAAGTTTGGCACACTATTGTACATATTTTTCATATTTTGGCTAAGGAAAGATCAGAGGTTTTGCAGCACCTGTTGGGATTCTTGTGGCTTTCAGTTCTTGATGGTGTTTTCTCTCATTTTATTGTAAGTTATTTCATGTTTAATGTATGCCATTCCCTTCTTATGCTTCTGAAACTAAATGAATGAGTAAATGAGGTTGAATCCATTGTTCCAGTGCTCTGCCTTTAAATTTGTTTAGTTTTACATGTTTTTGTCTGTTTGGAGAGGATTCCTGTTCTCCCTTGCCCTCTTCAGCTCCTTGTCGGTCTGATCCATCCATACACATAATCAAAAGCATCAAGACTATCGCCTACCTCGCCCCAACTTGAATTTTGCAAAGATCTGGCCTTATCCCCGGACCCAAAATTGTTTTTCCCATTTTTTCAACAAAAACCCAAAAAATCAAAATCAAACTTTCCTATCTCTTTACTAGCCTAAAATCAGTACCAATTATAAGTCATCTCAGCCCCTTTGAATATCTTTTGCCGAGATAGACCCGGAGAGAGCCCTCTCCTATCCTCGTAGGGCTAGCTACGAGGTTGAGCGTGGTTTGATGTAGCCTTGAGTTTTACCTTATTTCAGCCTAAGGTAGATTTGAGCGCTAACAGAGCCTTTGGAAGTTATAAGGGTAGAAGTAGATAGTTTTTACTTTCAAAAGAAGAATGATGTAAAGGGTTTTCCAATCTAAGTGTGTAATATCCCCTTTCTTGATCCAGTCAAAGTGGATAAAATTGACCCATGGTATTTCTTGATGGTATTTTCCCATGGTATTGACCCATGGTATTTCTTGTTGGTATTGACCCATCAAGCCTATAAAAGGGGAGAGAAGCTAGGCATTTAGGGAATTCTGGATTATCTACTTTATTATTTTTGGGTTGAGAACCTGGCATGGCCAGTTCTTTTATTGATCCCGGGACGAAAACCCCGCGGTAATGTTTATGTGGTGGATCCATTCAGGATTCACAATTGGGCTTCAATTTCTTATATGTGTTGTGTTCTGTGTTTTTTATCACAATTATTTTAGTTGGAACACTAGATTGTTGATTTATTTAAAATTTTGATCCTTGGGATATTACAGTGGTATCAGAGCTGTGCATCCTGCCAGCCTGAAAGTTTTATGCAAGGAACTTCGGTGAAATTTATTTTTCACCCTAGCTAGCATTTCTCACTTCGGTGATATTTATCACCCTAGTTGGAATTTTATTTTTTAGTAAATTATTGGGAGACATAAGTGAATGGAAAATAATTTATAAATCTGTGGGTTAAATTTGTGAAAATATTTGAAGGCATGATTGACAAAATCATTTATAGCTTGTATATGGCCTCTTATGAATAAATGTACCCATGATATTTATTCATTTGTATGGAATATTATAAATGTACCCATGATATTTATTCATGTGTATGGAAGATTCATATATTTCTTGAAAATATGGTCATTGTTGAAAGGTTGGAAAATTATTTCTAGACAGGGATCATTCCCAGGTTTCTCATTAGCTAAGTATTGAGATCCATTGATTCCAATGTCATCATTTTATTTATGGAAACGCCACAAGAATCAACATAATGATATATCAGTCGATTCTCTGAGCTACAATACTTCTGTGGATCAAAGATGGCAACAACATACAAATCAAAAGCAAGAGCACAACAACAGGCCTTTCTCTCGAAAGGTCGATGTTATCCTTCAACAGTCAAAAGATATCCAGAAGGAAGATGTAACAAGCAAGTATCTCTTCGAACTTGGATCCAAATTGCAGGGTACAAAGTCAAAAGATGTTCTCCTACAGCTAGACACATTATATGCAACTTTGAATTTGATAGATAAATCAAAATGGGAAGGGTCAAGTTGGGCCTTGAAGCCATCCATGCTTGCTTTGATACAACCTAGGTTCTTGGAGCATTCTTGTGAAAAGGTTAGACTCATGGTCACTTCTTGTCTCAGTAAAATCATAGCCTTAACAACACCACTATTGCCCTACAATGATGACATCACGAGGAGGACTTTTCAGGTAATGGTAGAAGCACTCCAAGGGTTGGACAACGCCACCATTCTTACTTTTTACCAGAAGCGCAAAATTATGGAACGCATGGAGAAATTCAAATTTGGTATGCTTATGCTGGATCTAGAGTGTGATGATTTAATCCTTCAGATGCTCCAATACTTCTGCAATGGAATTACAATGTCTCATCCAAACTACATCAAAACATACATGCAAAATATCATGTCTCCTATCTTAGGAGAAGATAGGGCCATCTGCGAACAATTGAGATCCAAATTGTTGGCCATTTGGAGGAAGGAGCTAATTGCATCACCTGCTGCTTATGAACTAGTTGAGGGGTTGATCAAACATAGCATCAAACTACTTAGAAAGAAGTTAACCAAGGAGGAACTAACAAAGATTTGTGGAGACAACAAGAATGAACTAAGGAGGAAAGGCTTATGCTTTGTATGCAAGGGAGTTTGGGCACTTGACCATTCATGTCCAGACAATAAGGAGGCAACAAGGATAGCAAAATTAGAGACTTCTTCAGATCATGGTGATTCATCCATTGATGGGTTCAATGGTTTTCAGGAGAGGACCTATGAAGGATCTGAGCAGTCAAATACAAATGGTGAACGACAACACCATGCTCTTCAGAGAAACTTGCAGAACAAGCTGATCAGTCAACCTGAAAAAGTACATGACGAAAGGAAAGATGCAATTCCTCCTGATGATGTGGTAGTTGAATATATAAATACAATGGAGGACATCCATAAAGAGTATGGGCAATCAGGTATAGACAACATTCCACCAGTACATCCATGTTTGACAACCAGAAAGGATGGACAACTCATCCTCACATGTGAAGAGGTCCAGGATGAATACACTCAAGGAGAATCAAATGAGGAGAGGATCGTGCATTTTGAGGAGAGGATCATGCATTTTAAGACAAATCTTATGTTGTTGAAGCAAAGAGTCTGGACAGTCCGAGACACTGTATTACAGGAGAACAGAAAAATTGAGGAACTCATAGGGAAATGTGCCAAATCATCGACCAAGCTGTCTAGTATTGAGGAAAAAATCAAGTCCCTCACAAGGCCGCATGAGGAGTACAATTGGGAGTCCCATAGCAGCGCTCTACAGGAATACATAGATAAGGCTTGCAACACCAACAACCCACCTTTATACATTGGGAAGAGAAGGGAAGAGTTCTCCAACTGCATCATGTTGGGTAACCAAGTAGAGAAGCATGAATTGAGCATCGAACAACATCAACATAGTAGATTTGCAGATATTCATTCCTCCCCAAGTATGGATTGGCGAGATATTATAAGTTGGTATTCTATCGATAGGTTGATTCTTTGGAGGATACTCACAGCCGAGGGCATATTGCAGCTTGGGCCCTTTGGTGTGGGCAGTGATGGAGGGTTGAAATGGTACCATAACCCACAGGTCCCAGGATTGAGGTGGCATTGGGATTTGGGAGAATCCATTGGGGAAAGGATTGTTTGGGATCCAGGTAAATCTATTGAGGGGATGATTGGTCGAAGGATTGTTTGGGATCCAGGTATTGAAGGATCCATTCAGGACCATTCAAAATGGAGGGCACATCAGATTGTAAGGGATCCTGGTATCCATGTACAAATATTTATGTTATGGATAGAAGTAGATCGCTTGAGGACAAGCAATCTTTGGGCGGGAGGATTTGTAATATCCCCTTTCTTGATCCAGTCAAAGTGGATAAAATTGACCCATGGTATTGACCCATGGTATTTCTTGATGGTATTTTCCCATGGTATTGACCCATGGTATTTCTTGTATTGATCCATGGTATTTTCCCATGGTATTGACCCATGGTATTTCTCGTTGGTATTGACCCATCAAGCCTATAAAAGGGGAGAGAAGCTAGGCATTTAGGGCATTCTGGATTATCTACTTTATTATGTTTGGGTTGAGAACCTGGCATGGCCAGTTCTTTTATTGATCCCGGGACGAAAACCTCGCGGTAATGTTTATGTGGTGGATCCATTCAGGATTCACAATTGGGCTTCAATTTTTTTATATGTGTTGTGTTCTGTGTTTCTTATCACAATTATTTTAGTTGGAACACTAGATTGTTGATTTATTTAAAATTTTGATCCTTGGGATATTACAAAGTGCACCTCCAAGATGAAGAAAAAATGTTAGACTAGAGGGATGGGTAGGCAGAATATGTTTGCAGGAAGCATGGTTGTCAATTTCTAAAGGCCACAGTCATAAAGAGTTGCGGCAGATCAACATTACAAAAATGGAAAATCAGCCAATCACATAAGGCATTGATCTACAAAATCCAGAGATCTAAACTCTGAGGTTCTTGACACCTCCTAAAGGAGTTTCCCTCCCCATTTAGAGCCACTGTTAGTCTCCTATATTCATAGTATCACTAGATGACTATGGATTTTCTACAATCTGCTGAAAATAAACATTCCCTGACTATCATTTTATTTTCAGAAATCTCACTGCCTTCATTATCCTCATTTAACCTATTCTACTATATCTCATTTTTCCTTCTCTAATTACCCCGATGTTCTAAAAATTCCATGTTTTGATCCTAAATCCCACATTTTTTACCCTTGTACCCTTCTTAAAACCCCCCTTCTCCTCATCAAACCCTCCCCTTCATTCATTTCCTTTCTTCCCTCAAAACAATGTAAAAAATAATTTTTACATTGTTTTAGAACTATATATTATCTTATTTGTGACCTGCTTTCTTGTTAAATAAAACTCTGTTTTGTTTGAAAAACTACCCGAACCCTCTATGTTAACCCTCGCTTCCTTTTCCATATTGAAACCCGTTCTTTAATAACCTTAACCCCCCGCTCTAAACCTACACTCCCCCCACGGCCATATAACCATGGCCCACCGCTATACATTAAGTGCCCCTGCCTTAACCGTCCCTGGGCCCCGCACTATAAAGAACCCCGTCATTTCATTTAAGCCCTCCGATCCATATATCCTCGGGTCCCACCTTCTAAACCTGCCTGCAGTCCAAATCCTCCGACCACCGTTGGATCAACTCCCCCCAATCCAACGGCCCTAATCCCACATCACAAACCTAAATGTGTGGGGGTTAAATCCTTTAAAACCTGCGATATCGGCGATATTACCACCTGTCCTCCCTGCCACGCATCACACACCCTATGGTATCACATCCCTGCAGTCTATACTGCCTCACCACTCTCATCCCGTGCGAAAACCGTTTATCGCCTCCCCGCAATAACCTGAAACCATTAACCCGTTCAAAAATGTTTCGAAGACCCGAGACCGCTGTGATAAGCCCTGATCATCCATATAAACCCATGTATCTCTTCCAAAGACCTGATAGGCCATAAACACATGCAAAATTCTAACAGGTTTTAGATTAATAATTGTTTTTAATTGTGCAGGTGATTATACATGATAGAGGTGCATAAATTGCATCTCTAAGGTACAAAAATTGATGAATCAAGGTTCTCTGGGTGATGATCCAGAAAGCCTTACTCATTTAAGAGTCAGGAGGGCAAAGTCAAGTAGAATAATCAATAGATCATGACCATTGATGGTCATTTAAACATTATCAGGGCAACAAGTTTTCAATCAAAGGTCAAAGAGACAGAGTAAAGGAAAAGAAGGACTTTCACAATGGCACACAGAGATAAAGATAGGTGAAGAACACAGTTAAAAGGATAGTCACAGTTAAAAACGTTTCATCGTGACAGTGAACGGCAAAGGAGATTAAAGGTTTAAATCAAAGGTTAAAGGTGAAGAGCATGAGTTAGACTACCAAGTTAAAGGCAAACCATAGAAAGATCAAATATTAAAACAATCAAAGGCAAGACATAAAGGACAAATCAGAGGAAAATCAAAGAAGAAGGCATATCTGAATGACTAAGGCACTCAGAAATTACTTCTTCAGACCACATCTGCCACCTACAAGCCTCATTTCACTTCAATAAAAGCAACTACAGTTATTGAAATAGTGAGAGATATTTTAAAGAAGCTCAACAATTATCGTAAAAGTTAATAAAAAGCCAAAAAGTCAAAAATATCCTAAAGTTAGCTCAGCAGTTAAGTTAGAAGTTATTATTACAGTGAGTCAGTCACAGATATTTTGCCTTGGGCCTTGCATGGTATCAAAGGTCAAAATTACATTGAATATGTAATAACTACAATTTGAAGCCCTAGAATAGGATCACCTCCTCATTTGTAGTTAAATACTGCATGTATGTTTCATTATTATTGTTGGTTGGTTGGTTGGTTGCTGAGCTAGTTGATTGACTGCTAAGGTGGATTTGATCAGACTCTGAGCTGCAAAGATTGTTGCACTGGAGTATTGTAACTGTTTTGGACATTAGTAATACAAGCACGTTCACAGGATTCTTGAGCTATGTTAATGGTGATGTTATCCTTCATTGTAAATGTTTCTCTTATGTTTTCCATACTGTCCATCATTTCTCTGATAAAAGAACAAAAAATTTAGATTAATATATGTTTTCTTGGCACCTTAATTTTGTTTGCTTCTTTCATCTTAATGTTTTCTTCTGCAAGGTTTGATTAGAGAATTCAGGGGTGTCCTACTCTTTAGTTCCCCCTAGCTTGTTTCCTTCAATTTAACTTAGTAGAGTCTAGGCAAAGAAGTTTATGGTTTGTCGTGTCCTTTGGTTTTTCTTAAACTATTGCTTCAAAGGCCTTCTTTGAAGTTTGATTAAATAATTCAGGGGTGTCCTGCTTTTTAGTTTCAGTGACTGTTATCTTAAATGTTTTCTTTGTCTGAAAGTAATAGCTATAGAATTTAGGGGTGTCCTGCTCTCTAGGATTGTGGATTTTTGTCTTAAGGTTTACTTAGTAGAGTCTAGCCAACAAATTTTATGGTTTTCCCTGTCCTTTGGTATTTCTTAAACATTTTTCTTAAAGGCTTTTCTTGTTTTAAGTATAGTTAAAGGATTCTTAATTTCCCTTTAATTTTACTGAATTCACAACTTGCTGTCATTTCATATTTTATCTAATCTAAGAGATCCACTTGATATAGTTAGCTTGCCCTATGAAAACCCTTGCAAATTTTAAGTACAATTAAAGCCTCTTATAACTCCATGGCCCACTGGATTAATGCTTCTCACAGTCTATCTATTCAAACTGAAACACTCACTCAATTAATCAAACAATCAATCGATCAAACAAAACAAACAGTCCTAGAACTTCATAACTAGCCTAAAATCAAAAAACATAAGCATAACGATAAATCATTTACAAACACAAACATAGAGAGAGCCTTCTCTTAGTCCAGGAAGGCTAGGTCCTTGGACTCCAAAGTGGTTTAATGTGGTTCCCTGCAGATTTGTTCTTGCCAATTTTGCAAATCACAGGGAGCCAATAGTACCCAAGAATAATCCAATGAACTCACACTTTGAAGCTCTGAAGGGCTACAGAGATAAAAATGATCTTGCATTATAGTTCATATTGGCCCAATGACCCCTTTGTATATCACTCTGGGGGACAATACCCTACTCCTCCCTCCCCCGATATAACTGCTTTCACATTCTTGAATCTCATATATTTTCTTGGACTGCCTCGTGATCACCCTTCAGTATCCAATTTTTTCAAGGATGGACTCAATTCTTGAGATATATATGCCTCCCACCATCCCCCACAAAACATCTCTCTCTATCTCTTGCTGAGTGAGGATTGGTTGGTCAATTCACTAGACTCTGACCCTCACCAAAAACTGTGCAGAAAAAGATAGAACACAAATAGTCTTTGGAAACGAATCTTCAGGAATGGACCATACTTCATGATTTGAGGGGCCTCTATTTAAATATATGGACTCCAGACTTTGATCCTAACCTTGACATCCCTAGAATGGAACTTGTATGGGTTCACCTTCCCCATATTCCTCTCAACTATTGGGGAGAAAAATTGGTAAGAGACATAAGCAATGTAATCAGAAAATATATCAATTGAAGTGATCCAAGGGGGAACCTGCATGCATGTGCAAGGATTTGCGTAGAAGTCGATCTAGCCAGAGGACTCCCACAGGTAGTGAAGATAAAAGTAGATAGTTGGTCACACATCCAACAACACAACTACAAAAAAATTCCTTTCAAATGCAAGGTATGTTAGTAATATGGGAATTTCACTAACATATGTCCAAATCAATTAGTAGATTAATCACAAGAGGTTCATGAGGCACAACCCCAACAAACCCACTTAACAATATGGGCATCCTCATTCTTGACCTTCTTATTCTGTTCCCTTTTCTTACTATGTCAACCCCTCGCCTCAAACTGGGATCCATCAACCCTTTTCCTCTAACTCCTTTGGATCTTTATGTAATATCCCTGCTAATCTAGATCTAGATGACCTTCCTCCTACCATCCCCAAGCCTAAAAGGGGAGGAATATTTTGCAAAGCCACCTGTCGATACAACCTCAGCTTCAATATTCCGATCCGAGCTAGAACAATACCCCCTCTTCTCCCCTATTAGGCAATCCCCATGTATTTGGTCCCACTCTCATATATCCTATCTCCCTTCTAACTAAATCCCATCGAGCTCCCTTGAGCTCTTTTGCTCTTTGCTTTGCATGGTTTCTAACCAAAACCAAAGCTAAAGAGGGTTTAGCACCACCAAAAATGCTTCAAAAGAAAATTGGAAGGAAGAATAACAAATAAGTTCATGATGAAGCAGTGCAAAAAGACATGGAAATAGGCCTTCAACAACCAATGGACACATATCTAGAGAAAGGACCAACAATGAAAACAAACCTAGGTAGGGAGAGGTAAGAGCTTTGCCACCCCTTCATAAGGTAAATAATTAATCTGGTCTCCTAGAACTGAATAGGCCTTGGGCATGCATAAAAAACAAATGTAATAAAATATTTAATTAGATAATAAAACCGTACGGTCATTCTACTCTAGGAGACGAAGCTCAGTGAGGAGAAATGCCATTTGTAATCAAGAGCACCCGAAATTTCAAAGAAGCATCAATTAGCACAAGAGGGCCATCATGAGGAATTAGCACCATATGGAACCAAATAATTATGGTTATTCAAAGAATAAAAAAATATCAACATTGGATTAAGACTGAATTCCATAATCAAGAAAGTGGGGAAGATCTTATAATATATAACATATATTCTCTTGCGCATTACAAAGATAAAGAATAATGTTGGAATTCACTAGCAACCAATCTAGAATATGAAGGTAATCATCATGTCATTATATGTGGTGATCTCAACCTTGTTATGAATGTTGGAGAAAAAAGAGGCGGGTTATTCCTTCCAAATCTCAGTAAAGATAAACTGGAAGCGATTATGAACGAGGATAGCCTAATGGATATCAAGCCAAAGAATGGAAAGTATATGTGGAGCAACAGGTGCACAATACCATTAAATATAAAGGAAAGGATATACCAATTTTTAATCCACACGAGTATCATTGCAGGTGCTGGAGCGACATCATCTAGAATATTTCAATAGTTGCATTTGATCATATTAAGCGCATCACCTTAATCTTAAGAAAAAAAACATTGATTTGGATCCACTACCATTTCAATATAACCCCCTTTGGTCTGCAAATGAAGATGCCAAAAAACATATTCAATTAGCTTGGCATACCAAAATCAATGGCTCCCCTAGCTACATTTGGGAGACAAAGCTAAAGATCATAAAAGAAGCTTTAAAAAGATGGGAAAAAACAAGCTTCAGAGAGTCAACCTAGGAGAAGATTGATACCCAAAAAAAATTGGAAAATGTGCAAAAAATATTGGAAAATGAGGAAGAAACAACATAATTGCAAGCCAAAGAAAATGACCTATATTGGAAATTATGCAAAACCAACATGAAAGAAGAGGAGGATTGGTGAATCAAATCCAAAATTATATGGATACGAGTTAGTGACAAGAATACAATTTTTTTCATAGTCAAGAAAAACCCAGAAGGAATAAAACCAGGTGGAATCTATGTTTGGAGAAGGAAACATCCTCATTGAAGGGCCAAAAGTGATCAAAGAAGAAGCACATTGACACTTTAGTAGACCACTATCAGTAGATCCAAAACCCACCAAATTTGATGAAATCCTTAGGTCAATTCCAAAAATTGTCTCAGAAGAATCCAATGAACCATTAATAAATCTAGTGGATGAAGAAGAATTTCAATGCGAAGTTTGGAGCCTACATCTAGACAAAGCACCAGGCCCAAATGGCTTTACCATATCATTCTATTGGTATCACCGGGACCTCATAAAAAAATATATCCTTAAGATGATTCATCGGGCTCAACAAAAGTGCAAAATAGGGGTTAATACTGATTCAACCTTCCTAGATTTAATTCCCAAAGAAACTAGGCTAACCAACTTCAATTGATTTTGACCCATCTCATTGTGAAATTCCTCATAGAAAATTCTAACCAACAACCTCAGAAATATCCTCCCTCAGTCGATCTCTGAAAATCAGGGTTGTTTCATCCAAAAAATACAAATCATTAATAACATTATATCAGCCCAAGAAGCTATCCATTCCAGCCTCTACCTAGAAGAACAAGATTTCATCACCAAGCTCAATATGGAAAACACTTTTGACAAAGTAAGACACTCATTTATTTATGTTGCCTTAGAAAAATTTGGTTTTTCTAATGATTTTTTTGATCTCATTAAAGCTTACATCCACAAGACTTGGATATTTTCTCTTGTAAATGGATGAATATAGTAATTATTTTAGAGTACAAGGGGAATAAGGCAAGGGCTCCCCCTATCACCCTTCCTTTATATAATTATGGCAGAAGCACTTAGCAAGAAACTTGAGCATGACAAAAAAAGAGCGTTGATTATTGGAATACACTACAATAGAGGAGTCAAAAGCTTCACTCATTCCCAGATTGCTGATAATACATTATTAATAGGAGGAGCATCTCCTATTGTGGCTAGAATACTTAAGAACACTCTGGATATTTCCCAGACGTGTCAGTAGGACTACTCTGCTGAAAATGTAATTAGTTTCTGTCTTCATAATTGTTGTACTCATTTCTAAATGTATCCTATGTAACAAACAAGAGAAGAAAAGAAAATTTATTATTATTAAAACACAAGTTTGATGCTCATTATTGATGGTATTCTAGGTAAAAACATGTTATTTGTGCTTCTAAGGCTTGTTAGGTATTAAGATTTATTGTCTTGAGTCAAAGGAGTCAACATCATGTTTATAAGGCCATTTTGAGCAAAAATTATATTTGTAAAAAGAATTATTTTTTAGTCTAGAAAGTATTGGAAGCTCCAAAGTACAAGTCGACCCTCAAAACATCAAGTCGTCTTAAAGGAGGGAATTCAACCCCTTGAGAAGGCTATATAAAGGAGCAGTTCAACCTCATTTGAGACACACTCACTCCACAAGTTCGATATCACAAAAAATGTTTGATTTGTAGCTGGGAAGGATAGGAAAAGGAGAGAGAAGGTCTAGAAGAATATCAGAGGATGAAATTTCTTGTTTTTTGGCTCTGTCTCTCTCACACGTGCAAAATTATATGTTTTATGGTTTGTAGAAACATGCCAAAGTTGCAGGTCCAAATTACTACAAGACAAAGTGAAAAACCTGGTAGCTCAAAGATGGAAAAGCCTTATCTTGACCTCGTTGACCTTGGGAGATTTGTCCAGATCTAAACATGCCTCAAGAGGAGGTTTTATTAGGGTTTCCAGGAAGTTGCAAGGATGAATTTGCTTGGTTGAAGTTGTAGGTCGATTAGCAGTGTTGTAGCTGGCAGGTTGAAGTTGTAGGGTGTAGCAGTTTAGTGAAAAATAAAGGAATAACTTGAGAAAGGACCAACTTTGTACTGGGACAAGAACTTGGTCTAGGGTTTTGGTCTTTGTATCTCATTTGAAGAAAATTCTAAGAAGAGAATATTTTATGGGTTTTCCCCTTGGAGGGGTTTTTCCATAGATGAGAGCCTAATATTTGTGTCCTTTGTTGTTGTTTCTATTATTGATATTGTTTGATGAAAAGACATAAATAAAAGAACATAAATAAGATAAATAAGATTCACAAGAAAATATCAAGGTTAAAGGAAAATAAGATTAATAGCTGACACTTTTCATTTTCCAACATGGTATCAAAGCTAAGGTGAGAAAGGAAGGTAGCTGGAAGGACACTAGAAGGAGTTACTTGTCAAGGGGAAGGGAAAAAGGAGACTCTCAAGAAAGGACTAAAGAAGAATACTTCAAGAAGGATTGAAGACTCATTGGTAGAAGACGTAGAAGTAGGGTTTCTACATTGAAGAAGATCAAGTCTGCATCAAGCTCACATCAAAGGAAGATATGATAAGAAGATTGTTGATCTCTCTCTAGAAAAATATCTATTTGAAAGGAATATTTGAAGAAGGCATCAAGGATATTGGAAGCTGTTGTTTTAGAAAACATATTTCAAATAAGACTCTTCAAGGATCTTGAAGGAATCAAGAAGGTTGAAGACATCATCAAGGGGAATCTTGGTCTTTAAGTAATTATCATATTATTACATCATGCCTGAATCTTCAAGTCATATGGGTTTTTTTTGCAAAGATGGAAATAAGCTCATTGGGGCATCAAACTATCTAGCATGGAAGAAAATAATTGAATTGATACTAACAAAACAAGAAGTAATGGAATATGTTACTGGGGAAATTACTGAACCCGAGAAAGATAAGACACAAGAACTAAAAAAGTACAATAAAGGGGAAGGGCTCAAAGGACCATATTTGAATAAATTAAGGATTCTCTTGGTCCATTTGTTGAAAATTTTAATATATCCAAGGCCATGTATGACAGACTAGTGAATTTTTACTCGGTAAGTACAACATGACAAAAGATGTCGTTGAGGAACAAGTTGTATAGAATGAAGAAATTAAAGGATGGGGACGTGACATCCTTTCTCATTAGAGTCTCTCAACTAAGAGACCATTTTTAGGGATTTTGGGAACTGATCATTGATTCTGAAGTAACCATTTGTGTACTAAATGCATTTCCACAAGAATGGAGCAACTTTGCAACAAGAATATTGTTGAAGACCAAAATTGTCCGTTTTTGACATCATCCTTAAACTCCATTCTCCTCCTTTTTTACCATAAATATCTCAATAAGGTGTCAGCTTACAAGGTTATTGGAAAAAATAGGTAATTAATCATATTTTATTCACAATTTCATTTTTATTTATTATTTGATTTCATATTTGCACAAACTACTGAATTGAATCAATTCTGCAGCTAATAAATGATTCTGCAGCTTATTCAAAGAATATATAGTTTCTGAAACACTAGGTGAGGAAAAAAATGTATGGACAGGCAACTGAAAACCGACATAACGATATTTACCTATCTCCATGATCCAATAAGATGACGAGGATGTTGTATAAGCAGGTCAACGTAGAAGTCAATCCAGCGGAAAAAGATCCAAAGATGAACCAGGCAAGTGAGGAGATCGATGACAAGGATGAAGTTGATATTTTTCCTCATGATTTGATTCTCTAATAGAAAATTATGAAGAATCGCTATTTCATGTTATCTCATGTTATTTGCAGAGTTTCTGTCTAGTAGGATAGGCTTAGAAATCTCCAAATAGTTTATTGAAGGAGGTTATAAAACCTACCTCTCGACACAATGATGACATACTAGTTATTGTTTTAAACACTCTTTGCTGTTGGAAATATGGTTCTTATGATTGCATATGTTGTCCTCGATGGAAATTCACTTGAAAAAGCTAAAGAATATGGATTCTAGAGAAGCTTATTGGTTTAGTAGAAGACTTGGCAGAAGGTCTAATAGAAGATGATTAACATTCATATTTAAGGTTATGTATGCAAGTTCGTGCAAGAAAAGTCGCGTACACATGTGGAAAATAATGATCAAAGTAGCGTATGCCTTTCGTGCTCTAAAATTATGATACTAGGGGTCATTACCATGGTTTTAGCTCACAGTATTGAGTGCTGTGTCATCTATTTGATTCCGTCCAAGAATACCATGGACACTAATGTGGTTTGAGCTCATGGTATTGGGAAAGCCTAAAACTATATAAGGAAAAGAAGGTCATAGTGCAAGGGAGGTGCAAGTGTATGGGTTTTAATTGAATACTTCACTCTGAAGTATATCTGCATGGAATGGGTTACTGTTTATTGGTAGGCATGAAATTATGATGCACCCATGAATACAATAATGGATGAGGATCTCTAGACCTGAAATGACTATGTATTTTCTTGATCTGTTGGTGAGATGTTTAGATCTGTGACCTGGTGCATGATTGTTGAAGTGAAGGGTAAAACTTGGGTAAGTATATTGATCTGAAACTTTATGTAGTCTTGAATATTTACAGATTTATACGCTGGTTCGTCACGGTAAAAGCACGTATGCACACGGGTTTGTTTAAGAAAAAGCACGTATGGAAGTCTAGGTTTTCTGAAGCTTGATGAAGAAGTTATATGTTTATTACTGCTATATTTCTGTTGTCTGTCAATGAAGTATTCATGTAGATCTGGGTTGTTTGAATACTTTATATGATGCTAGATGATTATGTACAAATATGATCAATGAGTGATTAAATATGATTGATGATGCTGACTGAATAAGGGTTCTGCAAATATGTAAAGATGTATGACTAAAAGCCTCAGATATGTTTCTGAGTCGAATCAAATTCTGGAAATTCAGTATTCATAGATCTATACACAAGGTGGTGTGCAGGAAAGCGCGTATGCATGCAAGTTACAGTAAAGTGAAGTAGCGCATGCATTTAATGTGATAAATGATCAAGGTTAAAATTGATTATGCATGTGTATTTAGAAGTCTGGGTTTATTTCTGTGTTTTGGTTATAGTGATCTCATTATTTTGTTTAAAGTTTGGGTTATGGCTATTGGTGTTGGTCTATATATTGATTTGTGTTGAAGTTGTTGGATCTAGTGTGAAAATCTATGAAATGTGGTCTGCAGTGGGTTTGAGGGTTGAAGCCTTCAGTATGGAAGTAGAAAATTTCTGCCAGTAGAAGCTGGTGTTCTGTTCACAGGGTTGTAGCTCCCTTCCAGTAGTGGCTGGTAAACGAGATTGGGGGGTTGGAGCTCCCTTCCAGGAGCAGCTAGAGAACGAGAGAAGTTTGTAGCCTTCTGCAGGTAGATGCCTACATACTAACATGAGTCTGCATCAGTACAACATTTTAAGCAGTTTTCCATATAATAAATATTGAAGACAGAGACGACAGCAGTGGTGGTTTTCCCCCGACTTGGGTTTCCAACTTAAATATTGGTGTTCATGTGTGATGATTTATTCTGTTATTTCTGCACATCTTTACTTCTTAACTATCTGATGCATAACTGATGATCTGGGCTAAATAATGTTTCTGAATATTTATCTGAACAATAAAGTTATTTGGGTATACACAATTTTTGTTAGGATATCCATGTATATACACTAGTTGGGCTAATCAAAGTCGCGTATAGAATTCAGTAAAAGAAAAGTAAAATATTGTGATTCTTGTAAATACTGATTCACCCCCCCTCTTAGTATTTTTCCCAACATTTTCAACTGACTGCTTAAAACTATTTCTACTGTGATGTGCGTTTAGATGTGTGGTTAACCTCTTTTGATTTTTGCGTCCCTGCACTCACGGGAGGCCCCCCTGGGATTTGTATGGTTTTTATTTTATTTCTAATTAAGTTTTATGTTTTGTAGTTTAGTCATATAATTTCACTTTCTAGAATTTGTTATCTATTTTATAAATAGAATTTACTGCACAATTCTTTCATAGATTTAATTTCGTTGTGTGAAGGTTTTCATGGATTTTATTTTTTTATTAGAATGATAAAGAAAATAATTTATGGGATTTTATGCACATTTAGATTTCAATTGAGAGTTAGGAAGTAGAATCATTTGATTTTAAGATTTGCAATTAAATTTATTTTCGTTAAGTGTGAAGTAGAAGTAGATTTTGTTTATTTCTACACTTCAAGATTTAATTTTCTTTTATGTCAAGCGTGAAGTAGATTTAAATTTGATTTTGTTTGTGTGATATTTATTTCTGAAATTTAAGATTAGTTTAATTTTATGTCAAATGTGAATATTTAATTTCGCTAAGTGTGACATTTATTTTTGCACTTAAAATTGATTTTATCTTTTTGTCAGTGTGAACTTTCCTTTTATGCAGGAGTGACAATCTTTTTTCTTTGAATTTATTATACAGAGCATGTGCATAAAAACATCATAATTCAACTTTAAAAAAAAATTATTCACATGAACAGGAATCCTAGAAAAAATGGCGCACATATACTTCATCAATTTACAAGTCATGGTTGATAATTTATGAAATTAATTTAACATCAATTAAATTACCAACATTTTGGTGTTGTTTCTGAGGAAGTGTATATAAGATTCTTTTCATTTAAAAAAATGATAAAAATACATCTATGCATAGGGAAAGAGATTCTAGAGATAGATTTATAAGTAGAGGTAGGAGTTCAATTCCAACATCACCACTCACTCCACCAAGACCCCGTAGTGCCACACCATCCACTGAAACTCGTATTCCATCATTCGAAGGTATACATAGACTTCCTGACGTACGTAGATCTGAGATCAAACCTAAGGATTCACCAAATTACTCTACTGAAGTTGTAGTAGATGAACCTACATCACCAACACAAGGAGTAATCTTTCTATCTTCAACTGGAGAAAAAATTCTAGGACAAGAACTAGAATTCCCTAGTGAAGAGGAAGGAGAAAATTATTTTAACATTCCATTCATAGAAGAACCGGAGGAGGAGCTAGAAAATACAATTATAGAACCTTTTATTAGCTCTGAATAATATACAATGGCAGGAGAAGGGGAAGGAGAAGTACACAATGTGAATGGTGAACATAGGATTGGAGGAGGAGAGGTAGAGGAGGAAATACAAGAGTAGGTGGAGGAAGAGGTATAAGAGGTGGTAGAGGAGAACTAGAACCTTTTGGATTTCCCATATTATATGAAGATACCACAACCACAATGAAGAATATCTCACCCTCCATCCTCCATAATTTCCATGGAGTAAGGAATGAGGATCCTGAAATATTTCTTTTTGAGTTTGAAGTTCCGTGCAGGTCTTATGACTACTTTCTTGATTCTCAAAAATTGAAATTGTTTCCAACTGCCACCTGTAAAGACACAACACTTAAATGGTTTATGGGATTAGGAACACATACCATAAGAACATAGGAATAAATTAAAGATGTGTTCTTAGAAAAATACAAATATTATTGTATGCCTCATAAAATTAAAGATGAAGTCTTCAAAATGATGCAGAAAGAGAATGAAAATCTTGAATATTTGGTTGAAATATTTGCTTACAATGTTAAAAGGGCTAAAATGCATACTCTAGATGATGAAACTTTGAAATACCTTTTGTTGAAAGCCATTAGAGATGAGTGTGTATATCTTCTCAATTTAATGGGCAAAGGAGATGTTTCAAAATTATCATTTAGATACATTTGTGAACTTTATAAACATATTTCAAGCGGTAAGGCTAGAATTGGGAAAAATCCAAGAGACCCTGTTATGTCTAGGATTAATAAATCTGAAATTGGAATAGTAAGTAGATAAGAAATATGCAATTTTCTTGTTAATTTCAAAAAATTTATTATAGGTAGTCTAAGTGAACAACTAGATACCCTTAAGGTTCAAAACAAGCAAATAGCTGAAAATGTTGCATTATAATTCTTTTGTCCTAAATGTAGAAAGAAACATGATCTAAGAGAATTCCCTCTTAATAGTGTGGAAATATGTGATATTTGTGTAGAAAACCATGACACAAAGGTATGCCCTTCAATCCATGGACTTAAAGCAGTCTTGCAAAATGAAGCTGAAACAAGCCAAGCTGAGTCACTTTGTTTTATTGGTAAAAGGCCATGGGAACCAGAACATCCAAATATAGTACAAGGTCTTAACCCTCAATATCTATCATATGCACAACCTCATAAAAATTGGAATACCCCAATTCCTTGGAAATATTGGCCACCTCAAAATACATTATGGACACAAGGTTGGCAGTGCCCTCCTAGGAATCCTTAATTTAATCAGTTTCAACAAATATTTCTTCCATATCAACCTCCGTATTATCCTCCTCAATCAAATTATTTTCCACAATCTCAAATACAGACTCAGTCTTCTAATCAACCACTTCCATTACCAGCCAAATCATACCCCCAAAAAACCAATCAACTACCTACTCAACCACTTATGAACCCAAATAATAAAAATTCACAACCTGTTTACAATATAGAAGGTCAAAATTTCCAAGCTTGCATGATAGCTCCATTATATTTAAATAATGTCCAACTTAGATCTGGTATAGTTTTAGAAAAGAAGTTACCATTTGTTGTTATTTAGGAAGAAGATGAACTTCTTGATAAATAAACATCTCTTAATAAAGAAGAAATTCCTCAGAAATAAAGCACCCCCATACATTCTAATGATACTTCAATAAATTCAACTCCCATTGTAGAACAACCTTCTATTTGTGTTCAAAATACACCTTTTCCTGAAAGGCTAAAAGTTGACAATAGAGAAGAAAATTTTGTTTCCTGAATATGACATGTTAGATGAACTAAAGAATGTTTGTGTCAAAATTCCTCTGTTACAAGCTAGAAAGGAAATACCAACATTTGCAAGGACAATGAGGGAGTTAAGCATTAAAAAACCACGAAGAAAAATAATAGAAATTAAAAAAATCTAGTAATTTGGGAAAATTGCAGATATTATGATGGGGAAACCAATAGTTCAGAAATAAGGCTAGATCCAGGTAGCCCCATTGTAAAAAAAAAAACATTAATGGTATCGATATTCCAAACACATTGATCGATTTGGGAGAAACTATCAATATCATGAGTAAACAAACTATGGATCAATTAAAACTTTCCAATCTTAAATATACACCAACATTACTACAATTAATAGACATATC
This sequence comes from Pinus albicaulis, assembly GCA_034641835.2. Lineage (NCBI taxonomy): Eukaryota > Viridiplantae > Streptophyta > Pinopsida > Pinales > Pinaceae > Pinus > Pinus albicaulis. The sequence continues at coordinate 626,882,585 of CM076571.1, forward strand.
TGTTATCAAACTAGATGCAGGGCAGAATACATTATTCTGATTCCTAGAATATCCCATTGATTATGATTAAACTCACAATTTATAAGTAACTATCAATGTTAGAATTAGTAGATCCGTATTTACAAAGAACGCAACAGAATAAGCATATAAACATAAATACAGAGATGCAGCGGAAATAACACTTCACTTCATTAATATCAAAGAACTGAAATTTGCTTACAGACAGAATGGAAATAAAACTAGCTAGGGCGCTGGTAGCTATCTCTGAGAAGAGATGTGGCGGCTACAGGCCTCTGAATTGAGTTACAATGAGGCTCGAGGGCCTATTTATTATTTAGAAACAATGGGAAATCCTAAACAACCAAAACCCTAACCCTAGGAGATGAAGCACCAAAACTATGGGCCCCGTTTGGGTAAATTGGTGTTTCAAATTCCCAGGGGCATAACTTAGGCATACGATCTCCGTTTGACACGTACCATACCTCGTTAGACAGATATATCCGAGGAATACAAATTTGGAACAAGAAACATCAATCCATGGACCCATGTTGCTCATTCAAAACTAAAAATGTCGCTAGGCCTCAAACGGCTCCTAAGTTCGTGACCCCGAAAAACTGCTAAAAATAGTAAGTTGTGCCGAAACTGAAAAACTGAAAGAAACAATGGTGGGGCCCCAAGTGGAATAGGCGGGTGACCACCAATATCCACCTGGATCATTCCTCCCCCCCTTAGGAAGCAATGGTCCCCATTGCGTTAAGCTCCTCCAAGAGATGAGGAAACTTCTGCTGAACTTGGTCCCTGCTGAACCACTTTCCTTGGTGCAGGAGTTGACCGGATTTGACAACCTGATACAGTTGGATCTTCTGTTGGCGAGCTCGAAGGAATTTTTCCCTACAGCCTTGGTGATGGTGTATGGCCCGTATTGGAGTGGGCGAAGCTTGCGGTGGGGTCCAATGAGGTTCTCCTTCTGCAAATGTAGCCACACTTTGTCGCCTTCCTGGAAGTTGTGTGGCACCCGATGTTGATCATGGCATTGCTTGTAATTAGCATTAGCTTTGTCCAATATGTCATGAACCTATTGGCAGATGTGTTGAATGTGCTCGATGAATCTATTTGCTTTGTCAACTTCTGACTGGACATGAGCCGAATCAGCCTGAGTAGCTGCAAATGGCATGGCTACGTCAATGGGACATAGTGGTTGGAATCCCAAGCCCACCTGAAAGGGGATGTGGCCGATTGAGTTGTGGAGAGCTAGTTTATAACTATGTTGTACATAGGGAAGGTTCTCATCCCATGTGCATGGATGTTTGGAATTGTACATGCGCAGAATGTGTACAATCATTCTGTTGACGATCTCTTTCTGGCCATTTGTTTGGGGATGGAAAGCTGTGGACTTGGTGAGCTTGGTGTCCAGTATTGACTAGAGGCTGGACCAAAATGTACTGAGGAACCTACTATCCCGATCTGATATGATAGACTGTGGGATCCCAAAGTGCACCCACACTCGTTCAGAGAAGAGTGTAGTAGTGGCTTCTGCTGTGATATTCTTCTTGCAGGCCGCCATAATGGCCATCTTCGAGAATCTGTCGACGACCACGAAAACACAGTAATTTCCATGCTTAGTAGAAGGAAAGCCCAACATGTAATCCATGGAGATGGATTCCCAAGGTCGATTAGGGGTAGGTAGCAGAGTATATAGGCCTCGCTTCTTGATGATCAGTTTGGAAATGGCACAAGCAGTGCAGGATCTGATGTGATTCCCGACATCCTTTCGAAGGTTTGGCCAATAGAAATACTTCTGTGGTATTGATACTGTTTTCTCGACCTCGATATGCCTAGCGAATCGACTGTAGTGTGCTTCCCATATCATCTTGGCGTGCTCGCTTGAAGGAACACAATGGTGTCCCAGGTGACATAAAAGTGCATGTTGGAGGTGAAAATTTGGAACTTGCATACCCCCCAAGAGTGCCTTGTATGTGTGGCTGAATTCTGGGTCGCTCTCATAGAGAAGCAGCCAATCAGAAGTCTCGTGCCCACAAGAGTTGAGAACGGTGGTGAGCGCCACGATCAATGGTCGGCTGAGACAGTCTGCAACATTATTGGTGCTACCCTTCTTGTACTTGATGTTCAAATGAAACTGTTGCAGATATGTGGACCACTTCTGATGGCGATCATTTTTCAACTTCCCTTGTGTCTGTATGAACTACATGGGCTGGTGGTCTATGTGGATGATTGTTTCCTTCTTTAAAATGTAATGCTTCCATTGTCGACAAGCTTGCACAATGGAATACATTTCTTTGTCATAAGTGGGATACTTATGAACTGTGTCAGACAATGTCTCATTGTGATATGCCACTGGATGTCCCTATTGAGTAAGAACTTCCCCAATAGCATAGTCAGAGGCATCTATCTTGATCTCAAATGGCTGTTGCAAGTCTAGTAATGTGATCACTGCGGCAGAACAGAGGCGATTTTTCAATTCCGTAAATGCCTTCTGTTAAGATTCCGACCAAAATAATTTTTCTCTCACTCCTCCCCTGGTGACTTGACTCAAGGGCCAAGTGATATGACAGAATCCCAACACGAACCTACGGTAGAAATTAACAAGACCTAGAAAGCTGTGAAGCTCTGTTATAGTGGTTGGGGTTGGCCAATCCCGAATGACTTGGATCTTGGTTGGATCCACATGCAGCCCCTTTTCATCAATAATGTATCCCAGATATTGAACCTGGGTCATGCCAAAAGTGCACTTCTCCAAATTGGCACACAACTTGTATTTCCGCAGTGTTTGGAGGACTTGTCGGATGTGGTGGAGGTGCTCTTCCCAAGTCTGGCTGAAGATCAGAATGTCATCCAAGTACAACACTACAAATGAGTTGGTAAATGGCCGCAAGATGTCGTCCATCAACCTCATGAAGGTTGCGGGAGCATTCGTCAACCTGAAAGGCATGACCAGCCATTCGAAAAGGCCTTCCTTGGCTTTGAAGGCAGTCTTCCACACATCAGAGGGTTCAATTGGTACCTGGAGATACCCAAACTTCAAGTCGATCTTGCTGAAATATTTCACCCCTTTGAGTTGGTCCAGAAGGTCATCAATCCATGGGATCGGGTACCTATTCCGGACAGTGATCTTGTTTAGCGCCCGATAGTCAATACAGAGTCTCCACGTCCCATCCTTCTTCTGTACCAACACGATCGGGCTCCAACAGGGCGATGAACTTGGTCGGATGTGACCTTTCTGCAATAGCTCCTGAATCTGCCTCTTGATTTCATCGTTCTCTAGGACAGAGCGCCAATAGATCGGTCCATTGAGTAGCGACGCAACTAGGGTTAGATCAATTGGGTGATTGACCTAATAGTGCAGAGGAACCCCTGTGGGTGAGGTGAAGATGTCCTCAGACTCCTCCACAAACTTGTCCATTTGTTGATGTCGTGTAGAGGAGCCTTGTCTGGAGGTCGTGGCCACAATCTTCTTCTTGCCCTGGGGGCGGATCATCAGGAAAACAAATTTCGTGGTTTGGGAAATGAGCTTACTGCATTGTTTTGCAGTAACCAAAGAGATAGCGGCAAGAGGTGGTACCTCTGGTATCCTATACAACTTATTTCCCAAAGTAAAAATAACAGTGCGAGGCCAAGACTCATACACAGCATGACGCTTCCACAAGTATGGTTGTCCTAATAATACATCAGAAACATCAATAGGAGCAACGTCAGATAATACCTCATCCGTGAAGGGCTTGATGCTATAGGGAAGGCAACACTGCTGGCTGACGCGGAGATCTCGTCTTTGGTGAAGTCACCTGATGGTGTATGGATGTGTGTGAGCTGTGGTCGGCAAGCCCAACTGCTTCACGACGTCTGCTGAAATGAGTTTCTTTTGGCTCCCATTATCGACAATGAACTATACTGGGGAGCCCTTTACCCACATCTGGGAGTGGAAGAGACGTTCCTCCTCCTTTGGATCTTCTGGTTCCTCCTTCTGGATCTTCGTAGTGGCAACAGTAGCATTGGGATCTGCATAAATAATCTTTTTCCCTTTTTCATTCCCCTTGTCAAGTTCTGATTCAGAGTTGGAGCAAGGATCTGACTCAAAAGCCCTCATCTCGGCCACTAGCATCTGCTTGGCCTGACACTCACTTGTGTTGTGTAGTGGAGCTCTTATGGAACTCACACCACTTTCCCATGTTCTTCTTTGGATTTGCAGTGTTGTTCTTTTTTTGTGGCTTCGACAGGTTGTCTTGAGCTGCCATCCCTTGGCTCTGTCCTTTGTTTTGCGGTTTGGGAGCACCTTTCCCTTGCTTTTGATTTGCAGATCCAAAGTCTCGCTTCTTCTATTTGAATTTTTTCTCAATCTTGGCAGCATACCGGTATGCCGTACCAAGCGAGGAGATGTTGAGGAACTCCATTTCCTCTTGAATGTATCTGTGCAGACAACTATGATACTTTAGCACCAGATGTTTCTCTGAATCTTTGATACCCAACTTTGTGCTTAGGGTATGGAACATATTTGTCAGCTCATGCACATCTTGATCCCTTTGTTGTCACAACATGGTCCATTGTATGTACTTGTCATCATAGCTCCCCACAGGATAGTACTATTCCTTGATGGAGTCTCGGAAAGAATTCCAAATTGGTATAGCCAAGAATAGAGAGGGTTATGTCTGGTCCTGGTTCTCACAGTAGGTTTCCCACTAGTCCTTGACATGGGGGGTAGCTTTGAGGAGTGAAAAAATAATCTTCTCCCGGTTGGAAAAGTCATGAATCGAGAAATATCCTTCTAATAGATTCAACCATCTATCTACGACATCTGCATCTATTTGACCCTCAAATATGGGAATGTCAAAATTTACTTGTACCTTAAAAGGAGTAACACCTCCATAGTGGTTGCTAGATGCAGATGCGCCGTCGGTGGGCAGCCATTGAAGGATCTGGGCAAAGTTATCCATCATCGCATTCCTTTCTTTTTCGAGGGCCTCCTTGAGAAATATTTTGATAGGATCTCCTGCTCCCTCATCTTTCTTTTCGTCCCCCATGGGCATCCATCGAGGTTTGCGAGGCTGATCTTGCAAAGGTTCCACCAGATCAAGCCCTAACTCCTTATACCTCGACCTTGTTGGGGACATGCAAAGAAGGACCGAGAAAAAGAAGACCGCTTTGATACCACTGATCTAGATTTATGCAGGAACGCAACAGAATAAACATATAACCATAAATACAAAGATCCAGTGGAAAAATCACTTCATTTCATTAATATCAAAGAACTGAAATTTTCTTACAAATAGAATGGAAATAAGCTAGCTAGGGTGCTGGTAGCTATCTCTGAGAAGAGATGTGGTGGCTACAAGCCTATGAACTGAGTTTCAATAATTGGTGTTTCAACTTCCCGGGGACGTAACTTTGGCATACGATCTCTGTTTGACACGAACCATACCTCGTTAGAAAGATCTATCCGAGGACTACAAATTTTGATAGAGCATGGTCCATGGACCCATGTTTCTCCCGGTTTTCCCAAAAAAAGTCGTTTAGGGCCTCAAAATAGCTCCGAAAGTTCATGACCCAAAAAATTGCTAAAAATAGTAAGTTGTGTCGAAACTGAAAAACTAAAAGAGACAAAGGTGGGGCCCCAAGTGGAATAGGCGGGTGACCACCAATATCCACCAGGATCAGTTAGCTACAACTGATGCTTTCATAAGTTGTAGATATGGTGATATATTTTTCTCTGCTGGAAGCTCTACTAAGAAATTCACACTATACCAACCTGCAATAACAACAATAGAAGTAGAAAATTAAGTTTGGATAGATGATGATAATGAATAATTTGATATATAACCAATATTTTCTACGTCACAAATAGATGAAGAAGATCAGATTTTGAATTTTTTGAATAATAATGATTCTTCCTGATATTGTGAATAAGATCAAGGTTTTAAAGAACAATGCAATGCTGAATATTTATCATCTCATCAAATGGATTTACATTATATGGAAAAATTTAACAATTCTTTAATAGAAATCTTTCCAGGAAAAACTTTGAATATTAATAATAATTTGGAAGAATCTCAAAAGAAAGAATTGATAAAGATGTTACAATAATATTCCTCAGCTTATGAATGGGAATAAAATGATATGAAATAAATTGATCCTAACACTTGTATGAATCATATATATATTGTATAAAATTCCATACCAATTCGATAACGTTAGAGGAGGTTTGAATCCAAATCTAAGGGAAATCGTTAAAGAGGAGTTGAAAAATTTATTGAATGTGAATTTCATTTATCCAATATCTGATAGTCAGTGGGTCTCACCATTAGTGATTGTTCCAAAGAAAAATGGAAAATGGAGAGTATGCATCGATTATAGGGAATTGAATAAAGCCACCTTGAAAGATCATTTTCTGATTCGCTTTATAAATCAAGTCCTTGATACATTGGCAGGGAAAAAATACTTTTCATTCTTGCATGGTTTTAGTGGATATAAACAAATATGAGTAGCTCCAGAAGATAAAGACAAAACAACTTTCACCTTTCATGGGGAATTTATGCTTACAAAGTACTTCCTTTTATATTATGTAATGCAACTTCAACATTCCAAAGGGCAGTTGTAGGATTTTTTTTGGATTTAATTCATTATTATGTGGAAGTTTAAATGGATGATTTTACAGTATATGAGAATTATTTTGATGAAGCTCTAAAAAATTTGGAAAAATTTCTCATTAGATGTAAGGAAACAAACCTCTCATTAAGCCATGAAAAATATTCTATGATGTTCAATGAGGGAATTGTTTTAGGCCACCACATTTCAGGATATGGAATTAAAGTGGATGCATCTAAAGTAGAAGTTATTTCCAAATTATTAGTTGCTACTTGTCAAAGAGATGTTAGAATTTTTCTTGGTTTTACTGGTTATTACAGAATATTTATATACAACTTCACCAATATAGCCTCTTCACTTTTCAAATTTCTTACAAAAGATTGTGAATTCTGATTGTCAAAAAGCCTTTGAAACATTGAAGTAAAATATTTTTGAAGCACCCATCTTAAGAGGACCAAATTGGAACCTCCCTTTTCATATTTCAACTGATGCTTCAGATACAACCTTATGAGTTGTATTGGGAGAAAAATATTTGACTCCATATGACATTTATTACACGAGTAAAAAATTGACTCCTGCAGAGTTAAATTATACTGTAATAAAAAATGAGTTTTTAGATGTTGTACATGCCATTAATAAGTTTCGAAATTATATCATTGGTTATGAAACTTTTGTTCACACAGATCAATCTAAAATTAGATATTTAATGGATAAATAAATTACGAATGACAGAGTTACAAGATGGTTATTTTTATTACAAGAATTCAATATTACTATTTTGTATAGGCATGGAAAGGAGAATAAAATTTCTGATTTTCTATCTAGAATCCAAAATGATAATAAGGATATTCCTGTAAAAGATAATTTTCTTGACAAATATCTTTTCTAGTGTCTATTAAATCTCCTTGGTTTGAAAATATTGCTAATTATTTGGCTACTTGAAATTTACCTTCATATTTTTCTCCTCGAGAGAAAAGGAAAGTTATTCAAACTAGTGCATATTATTCATGGATAAATGGAGAATTGTACAAAACAAAACCAGATTTAATTATTCAAAGATGTGTCAGAGAGGATGAAATACCAGGATTATTAAAGGATTTCCATGATGAACCACGTGGAGGACATTTTCCTGATAAAAGGGCTGCCTATAAAATCCTTCGCTTAGGAAATTATTGGCCTTCTCTTTTTAAATATGCCAAAGAACATGTTAAGAGATGTGATAGTTGTCAAAGAATGGGAAATCTCGTTCCTTTAGATGAGATGCATCTACAACCCAAGGTACTTATTGAACCTTTTGAAAAGTGGGTTTTGGATTTTGTTGGTCCAATTAATCCACCATAAAGACAAAAAAGGTACATTCGTTTCTGTACAAATGATGTCACGAAACGGGTAGAAGTTAAATCACTTCCTTTTGATACTGAAAATGTTGTAGTTTAATTTATTTTTGAGGATATCTTCACTCGTTTTGGTTTCCCAAGGGAAATTGTGACAAATCAAGGTACTCAATTTACATCCAAGTTGGTGCAGAAGATAATGGAGGAATACAAAATCAAACATCAGAAATCCACTCCATACAATCCCCAAGAAAATGGAAAAGTTGAATAAACTAATAAAATAATTGAAGCAATTCTTACCAAAATAGTGTATCTGCATAAAAAGGATTGGGCAGAAAAGCTTCCAGAAGATTTATGTGCATATCATACCACATGGAGAAATACAACATTTCATACTCCTTATGAACTAGTTTATGGGAAACAACAATCAGATTGGGTCTTGATCTATTGGAAGCATAGAAACAAATAATGGAGCAATTGAATGAACTTGATGAGATTCGACAAGATGCTATATGCATAGTTCAAAAAAAAAGGTCTAGATGACATGATACATTTATCAAAGATAGGAATTTCCAGTCGGGTGATTGGGCATTACCTTTTGATTCTAAATTAAATATTTTCAAGAAAACTTTCAAACTCATTGGATTGGTCCTTGTGAGGTTGAAACCGTCTTTGATAATGGAGCAGTCAGAATTAAAACCATTGATGAAGAGAAAGTAACTTTCCTTGTAAATGGTCATAGATTACGAATATATAATAAACCATTGTCAAAGGAAGAGTTCATTAGAAATCTGCAAGACAATATTGATTTGAAGTTGGTCAAGAAATATTTTTCTTCCTCTCCAACTTAGATTGCAAATTTCTTTCTATTCTATATATATATATATGTAAGAGAAAAAAATTGTATAACCATGAAAACCAACATTGTTGGCATCTTTATACTTAAAATCTAAGTTGAAAACCGAGAATTCTTAGCAACCTAGATTTTCTTTAATTTCTCTATTCTTGTCCCATTTATTTTTATTCCTCTTTTACAAAACTAAGAAAATTGCATAATTTTCAATAATATGTAGCTCTCATGAAATTCCGCAACTGACTTGACAGATTACAACCAAAGAAAATGAAGATCATGGCCAAAGCAACTTGAATGGAGATCACATCTAAAGAAACTTCAACAACCTACAAAAAAAAGAGCAAATTAGTAAGGAAAAATCAAAGTTATGTAAATATTAGTTAAATAATAAATGAAATCATTGTGTTATAATATAAATAGATGATTATTTGAAAATGACCGTTGCTGCTGCTATTTCACATAATCATTATCCTTGTCATGACATGACATTGGTTCTTATGATCCAATTTACAAATTCTAATAATCATTTCTTGTTATAAGATTTGCATGCGTCATTACACCTTTCCATTGCTTGAATTTATTCCACTTCCTTCATATGTCATTCTATTTGTCCCATACACTATCCCATTTCATTTTCATTATATCCCACTTCCTTAAGCTTTATTTCATTATCGAAAACACCTCAACTACTACCCAAATTTAGTACCCATCCTTGTTACACTCCATAACTTTGTCAAAAAGGGAAATTAGGGACTGCAACTTCCTCATCATGGGAATTATTGTGTGTTTTGAGCCAAACAGAACCAAATTTCTTGAATCTTATCCACAAGTGAATCAACAATTGTAGTAGGAAAAATGGTTACAATTCTTTGAAAAGTTCGATGGGTATGAGAAGGAGGTCACAAAATCGTTTTCTTGGGCCTATGATGGTATAGAAGCATAAATATGGGATATCAAGTTGGTCTTGACATAATCGTTCATGGAATAAGTTATAGGATGTAGGAATTTACAGGTTAAGTTCTGTAGATCAAGAACCAAAGGTCACCGCTCACAAACAGATCACAAATTAGTACACCAGTATAATCATGTGGTTAAAACCCTCAAAGAGGGAAACAGTCCACGCCCTGAGCCAACGCGGCCACTTCAGGGAATATATTAATATAAAAAGGAAAGTTACATATGTTTCTCTCATAAACGGTTACCGGAAAAATGACCCTCCATGCTCTTTAAATAGAGATCATGGACCAATCAGGTGTTAAGCCATGGATCAGGTGCCATTATTACCGAGGTGAGAGATAACCGTCGGATCACTACAAATCGTGACCGTTGGTTTATAAGTTACAAATTTACATGGTAAAGAAACACACTTTACCTAACTCTACACTAGACTAAGTTATTCTAAACTATTTCCTATGTGTCAGAATATCCTAACATCTCCCCTTAAGAACAACTTGGGATAGGAATGAATGATTTATAAAGGTGACACAAAAGGAGCCTATTTCCTATATGTCAAAATATCCTAACATCCCCCCTTAAGAAAAAAATGGGATAGGATTGAAGGATTTGCAAAAGTGACACAATAGGAGAAGGAAGGAGGCATTAGAGCCTATCCCCCCTTAATAAAAACTTTCCTGAACTCCAAGCATGGATCAAAGTTTGGTAAACTTCGCTTCTGTGAGAGCCTTCGTAAAGATATCGACTACTTGATCATTGGTCAGACAATACTGCAGTTCAATAAAATGATCATGAATGAGCTTTCTGATGAAGTGTATGTGGAGTTCAATGTGTTTCATACACTGAAGCTGAACTGGATCTTTACATAGCTGAATGGAACTCTGATTATCACACCAAAGTGTAGTTGGATGCTGCTGATGAAGACCAAATTCAGACAGGATCTGACGAAGCCACATGGCTTCCTTGCTGGCTTCAACTGCACCACGATACTTTGCTTCTGCTGAAGAAAGGGAGATGGCACTTTGTTTCTTACAAGACCAAGTAATAGGTCCTAAACCAAGAGTGAATACATATCTTGCAGTGGACTTCCGATCATCAGGGTCACCAGTTGTTACACAGAAATTTGTCACCATCCCTGCAATTCCCCATCCCACACAATTGGAGGGCTCATTCCGTGACCTGTGAGTAGTGACATGACTTGAAACCACTTTCATGACATCCCTCTACACATGATCTTTCATTTCCCTGAAGACAACTCCTTGTGAAAAACCCTAAAAACACCCCTTTTTGCATTGGCGCGGGAAGCCAGCTTAGTACCCGCACCAATAGGGGAAATAATTCAAAAAGGGCGCACCAATTGGTGCTCTGTCTCAAAGTCACACTCGCGCCAGCGATTTTAAGGAGTGTTTTTTAAAATAAATGGCAGAAGTTTCGTCCTAACCAATCCATAAACTGGTATCTAATTTGAGTTGGGAGGTTTCGCTTTGGATCTCCATGTAGAGGAAGTGGTTTTCCACCTCTCATGGAAGCTTCCTTGAGGATAGGGCCAATCCCATGATTATAGGGATCCCAACTCCCCTTCCTCCATCTATAAAAGCTTGCTCATCTCCTTTGCAAGCTAGTTCCCAAGAGCCATCAGAGCCTTATGATACAAGAGCCTTGATTCATTCCCTTAAGGCCAAATCGAAGCAGGGAGACTATTGTCGAGACATCCGAAGAGAGAGGTTTTTCCCATCCCCGACAGGATTTTTCGAGACATGTTCCACTGGTGACCCTCTGAAGGAGAATTCAGCGTCAGAGCCAGGTTGTATCCTCCTTTGATTGATTAATGATAAACGACTATTGGTTATGGTTCCACTCCTGTTATTGATTATGATGATGAGTTATGTCTTCTCTGACTGACATATAGTTGTATATATTGGATTTAATGCTTGCGTTTGTTTTGTTTCTTGCGTGTGCAGGTGTCTGATCACGGAGATCGTGAGGATCGTGATTTGCCGGAGCTAAGGAACGAGAGTGCTACTTTCTCTACAAGCGACAACGTTGGATTCAAGGTAAGCCTTCTTCGCAAGCTAGTTTATTGCAATTAGGGACCTGCGCCATAGCATGTTACGATTGTTGCTAGACCCATTCTGGGCTAGTAGGGATCGCCTCTGTCCGCAGAGGGGATTTACCTCAACAACACCAGTCCAATCAGAATCAGTGAAACCAATCAACAAGGGAGATGCTCCTGCACTGTAATGAATCCCAAACTGAAATATACCTCGAATATATCGAAGTATTCTTTTAGCTGCTTTCCAGTGAATTTCATGAGGTTGGTGCATAAACCATGCGACAAGACCAACGACAAAGGAAAGGTTAGGATGGGTATGGGTTAGATACAAAATTTTACCAACAAGTTGACGGTATAAGGTAGCATCAACTTCAGGGGTAGTACAATTGACTAAAAGCTTGAATCCAGACTGAAAGGGAGAAGGGGCAGGCTTACAGTCTTTCATGTGAAAGTGGTGTAGAAGATCACAAACATACTTGGACTGAGAGAGGGTAATGTCTTCCTTGGATTGCAAGACTTGAAGACCAAGGAAATAATGCAAGTGTCCTAAGTCTGTCATTTCAAACTTCTTTTTGAGGCTAGACTTCACGTGGTTTATATGATTTGGATCACTACCAGTAAGGATAATATCATCAACATAAAGGAAAAGGATGGTGAAGGAATTACCCACCTTCTTGGTGTATACAATGTTGTTAGAATGACACCTAGAAAAGCCATTATCTAAGAGAAATCTATCCATGTTGGCATACCAAGCTCGAGGAGCTTGTTTGAGACCATAGAGAGACTTCCTAAGGCAACAAACAAGGCTGGAGTCTTTTTGGATAAAGCCAGGGGGTTGTTCCATGTATATTTCTTCATGCAAATCTCCATGTAAGAAGGTGGATTTAACATCCATCTGATGGAATTCCCATTTAAAGGAGGTAGCAAGGGAAAGAACAAGGTAGATAGAATTCATTTTGGCAACAGGGGAAAAGGTTTCAGTATAGTCAATGCCTTCAACTTGTGAAAAACCATTAGCGACAAGACGAGCTTTATGTCTATCCACTTTTCCATCTGGTCCAAACTTTGTTTTGTAAACCCATCTACATATGACAAGTTTTCTTCCTTTTGGAAGAGGAACAAGATCCCAAGTATTGTTTTCCAATAAGGAACGATACTCTTCATTCATAGCTTCATCCTAATCTAGATGACCGGAGGCTTCTTCAAAGGTTTCTAGATCGGGTTTTTCTGGAACTTGAGCCAATAAGGAAGAGGCTCTTTCGAACTGAGAACGTGTACATCGTTGATTGGCAAGGTCACCTGCAAGAGAACCCGTTGCATCCCGAGTAGAGCGGACCCATCTTGGAAGCGGTGGAGTATAAGGAACAATTTCACGAGATGGAGGAGGATTTTCATCCTCACTGTCATCATTTGAACTAGAAGGAATGCTATTAAAAATAGAAAATAGAGAGAGAGGTGGCACATATGCCAAATCAGGCTCGCAGGCCAAAGGTGGCACACCCGCCGAACTAGGCTCACAGGCCGATATATTTTCATCAAAATTTACATCTCTTCTAATGATTATATTTTTGGATTTGGGTTGAAGAAGTCTATATCCTTTGACATCTTTAGAATATCCAACAAAAATACATTTTTCACTCTTAGGTTCTAAGGCTTTATGTTTCACATCTGGAATATGGGCCCAAGCATCACTTCCAAAAACACGAAAGTGACTTTCATCTTGTTTGATTGAGCTCCAAGATTCTTCTGGAGTTATATTCTTTAAAAACTTAGTAGGAGTGCGATTTACTATGTAATTTGCACAGTTAATGGCTTCTGCCCAAAAATTGAGACCAAGTCCTTTAGATTGAAGCATACAATTAGCCATTTCTTTTAAGGTGCGATTCTTCCTTTCAACTACACCATTTTTTTGTGGAGTATATGGAACAGTATGTTGCAATTGAATGCCATGCTCAGTGCAGAAGTTGATAAATTTGTTGTTAACATATTCTCCACCATTGTCTGATCTTAACTTAAGAATTTGATGTCCAGATTGTTTCTCAACAAAGGCCTTAAAGGCCAAGAACATGTTAAAAACTTCACTCTTGAGTTTTAAGAAATATATCCAAGTGCGTCTAGAAAAATCATCAATGAAAGTTAAGAAGTACTTGCAACCAGAGAAAGAAACAATAGGAAGTGGACCACATAAATCACCGTGCACAAGCTGCAAAGGGGATGAAGCGTGCCAAGAGGCACATTTGTCAAAACTATCCCGATGATGTTTTCCGAGTACACATCCGGAGCAAACACCATCTCGACAAGATACCATAGGAAGGCTCGTCACCATATTTTCCTTACATAGAGTTTGAAGAGAGTGATAGTTTAAGTGACCAAATCGCTCATGCCAAAGTTTGCTCACATCATCATTATGAGCAACAAAAACCGAGGGAAGAGATGATGACCCAAAGTTGTCAAACTTATACAACCTTGTGGAATCATCAGCAATGCCAGTAGCTAAAATATGTTTAGGATATTTGAGGTCCTTGATTACAACATCATGAGGTGAGAATTCAACTATTTTCACTTCACCTGAATGAGTTATCTGATAAATAGATAGAAGGTTGCATGACAAGGTAGGAACACATAGCACATCATTAAACTGACCATTATCTAGATGAATGGTTCCAGCTCCTACAACACTAAGAGATCTATCATCACCAACATAAATATGTTTGGTGTTACAATCATTTAAAGAAGAAAACATGGATTTATTTTTAGCCATGTGGTAAGAAGCTCCATAATCAATGAGCCACTCATGAGAAGGAGAAGAAGAATATAAATTTAATGCATAACCAGATCTTGATGCTTGACAACCACAAGTAGAAAGTGCCATGCCTGAAGATGAAGGTGAAGAGTGCTCCAAATTGATGTTTTGCTTCTTCATTACTGCTTCTAAGGCTTCCATCTTCTTAAAACATTTGGACACTATATGGCCATCCCGATTGCAAAAGTTGCAATGTCTATCTATCTTCTTCCCTTTGTTTTGATTTGCCTTATTATTTTGGTGATTTGATTTTTCAGTTTGCGGCTGAAATTGCTTAGGGTCCTTGTTTGGTTTAGGACCATATTTTTTAGGATATTGCTTCTTGGGATTATTTTGACATGGTTGTTGTTGGGCTACTAAGGCTTTCTTAGAAGTGTTTCCAGCAGTGATAAGACCAAGGTGTAAATTTTTTTCTTGTTCTCTTATCAAAGAATCACAAAAGGCATCAAAAGAGGGATTCTTGTAGGTGGTTCTTGAAGAAATGATGGCTTCTCTGGTGGAATGGAAGGCAGAAACAAATGTAGAGTATGCAGGACCAAGCTTAGCAAGAATGCAATATATGAGGCTACCATCTTCCTTTTTGACCTTATACCCTTCTAAAAGAAGTCTAAGGGTCTTGAATTTGGACAAAAAGTCTTCAATAGAGGAGAAATTATTAGGGTCCAAAGTAAGCAACTCATTTTCAAGCTGGTGGGCCTTGATTTGATTTTGAATGCCAAAAACATTATTTATCTTTTCTAGGGCTTTATCAGGGGTGTCAATGTCAAGGATGTGAAATCGAAGATCTTGAGAAATGGACATTCCTATCAACCCTCGTGCTTGATCTTGTTTATTTTCCCATTTAGGAACTTTATCATCATCGGAAGCTTTAGTTTCTTGACCTGTGGCTATTCTATAAAGCCCTTTACTTCTAAGTATATCTACCATGTGAGGTAGCCATTGGAAATAATTGGTGCTGTTAAGAATAACTGGGCATGCACTTTCCATTTAAAAAAAAATGAAGACGAGAAAAGCTAAAAATAACTGCTCCAATGGAAAGATCTTGAAAAATTAGGCCGTTTAAAAAAAAACGGCTCGAAAAATGACTTCTGGATGAAGAAGTTATGCCTTTTGAAAAATCTAAGTTGTAGATGCTGAATAGTTGCGGGAACGGGATGAAGTGTGGCTTTTAAAAAAAAAAAATTCCACCCCTTTGAACAAAAACTTTTTACAAAAGTAGCTTTAGAAGGAGACTTGAACCTAAGACCCCTATTCTCATAAACTAACCCCTCACCAAGTGAGATAGTAAAAGGATTATGTTGTTTTAGAAAGGAGGAAGGAGAGATTATTATTATTATTATTATTATTATTATTATTATTATTATTATTATTATTATTATTATTATTATTATTATTATTATTATTATTATTATTATTATTATTATTATTATTATTATTATTATTATTATTATCCTTCGGTGTACGTGCCTTTTCCTGCACAAAAAAATGAGCAAAAAACGAAATGCAAATCCTTACGACAGAATGTTAGATTCTCGGTTAGCCTTACC
This sequence comes from Pinus albicaulis, assembly GCA_034641835.2. NCBI lineage: Eukaryota > Viridiplantae > Streptophyta > Pinopsida > Pinales > Pinaceae > Pinus > Pinus albicaulis. The sequence goes on from CM076571.1 coordinate 626,898,723, forward strand.
AACAACTATCACTTTTTTCACTATTTCTAATTTCCCGAGATCGCACAAAGACGTGGGGAAAGAGCATACGTAGCAAAAAAATCCCTTTTTCCTATTTCTGATTTGCTGAGATCGCATGGAGCGCACAAAAAAGAGCATACACAAAGAAGAGGGTATAGATCCGAAAAATAAATAAAACCTTAATACAGGAAAAAAAAACCAAAATAAGCAGAACTATTAACAAATATCACTGCAAAAAAGATGCTTTATACCTCCAGATCTAAAATGACATAACTTGGGAAACCGGAAACCTTTTCGCATGAAACGAAAGGTGTTCCTCACTATAATAGACACTCCGGACACAACCGAGCAGTTCTCCAAGCCAAAAAATGTTCAGAGATAGTAGATATACAAAACGACATTCACATGCAGTCAAACCAGCTTCGGATTTTGATCAACAACGGACGCGGCCCTCAAAATAACTCTGATACCATGTAGGAATTTACAGGGTAATTTTTGTAGATCAAGAACCAAAGGTCACCGCTCACAAATAGATCACAAATCAGTACACCAGTATAATCACGTGGTTAAAACCCTTAAAGAGGGAAACAGTCCACGCCCTGAGCCAACGCGACCACTTCAGGGAATTTATTAATAGAAAAAGAAAAGTTACATATGTTTATCTCATAAACGGTTACCAGACAAATGACCCTCCATGCTCTTTAAATAGAGATCATGGACCAATCGGGTGTTAAGCCACAGATCAAGTGCCGTTAATACCGAGGTGAGAGATAACCGTCGGATCACTACAAATTGTGACCATCGGATTATAAGTTACAAATGTACATGGTAAAGAAACACACTTTACCTAACTCTACACTAGACTAAGTTATTCTTAACTATTTCCTATGTGTTGGAATATCCTAACATAGGATTACGTAGAAATGGGAAAATATGGTTTAAAAACCTAAAAATCAAAGAAAAATAATCGGAGGTCTTCCTTAAAAATCCAGGTATGGACATCTTTGTTTTCAAGAAATGAATACTAGTAACAACCCTAAAAAGTATATGGAGAAATTTTTTGTTGATCATTCAGAAGTTTAAAACCTATGAGGGTAGATTTGGGAATATGTTATTTTATCATGCTTGGTTGTTGATGCATTTTAATAGTGGAAATTAAATCAATTTACCATATTTCCTACTCTGTAGTTTGATAAAAATGGTTGCTAATATTAAAAGGAAAATACAATCTATTAATAATTCTTTGTATCATCATGGGTTAGTCAAGATTTTTGTTGAAGCTCATTTAAGGAGTAAAGGGGATAATTGGGAGGATTTTCTGGTTCGAAATCATTTCAAGGAGATTGAGTGAGATGAACCCAATTCTAAAACAAAGAAGAGTCGAAGAAAATTTTCTTCAAACCCTAAGCTTCAAGACCAAGATTCACCTTCAACTGAAAGGTAAGAAGATAGGCAAACAAAGAAGGATTCTGATGATGAAATTCCTCTTGCAACTGTTTTAGAAAACTTTAAACAAAATAATGTTAAAAGGAAGAAAAAAATCAGTATAGATGAAGGCCCATCAACAAAAGGAACAAAGCAAAAAAAAGTTAGCAACAAATAAGTGTGTTGAAAAGTCACGAGTGAAAATAAGAAGTGCATGACTTAAGAAACCAACTAGTGAATAGTTTGAATAGTCTCCAGGGTTTATTGATTTAGAAGGAGAAGAAGAACCAAATGCACCATCATCAATTGCAATTCCAGCTAGGAAAACCCAAGAAATTAACCTTGTCCAACAAGAAATCTATGATTATATAGAGTCTCTTGAACAAAAAACCAAAGGGAAAATTGTTGAGTAATCATCAAATCAGGAAGAAATTTTAAATGAAGTTCATTTCGGTCCTCCAAAAGAACCTAGAATTGAAGATGCTCTCAAATAGGAAATTTATGAAATGGAAGTGTTAAATAAGTAACTGAAGCAGTAACATGAAGAAATGAAAGTAGAAAATGACATTCAAAAGACTCAAAATGATAATATTCTTCTACATCTTTCCCACTGGTACAAGAAAAAAAAGAAATTGAAAGCTAAAAACAAATTTCTTAAGAGCAAGGTCATAAGTTTTTAGTACAAGAGCTTAATGAAGAAACCAACGATGACGACGAGTTCCAGAAAATAAAAGAGAACTAATTTAGTGTTCTTTCTCAAGCCTCAAAGATAGCTTAATGACAGAGTGGGTTACAAAATTTTGAAATTTTGTGCATGAGGAAATGCAATATCTTCTGCGTGGGGGAATGTTGAAGACTAAAGTTGTCCCTTTTTGACACCATCCTTAAACTCCATTCTCCTCCTTTTGACCATAAATATGTCAATAAGGTGTCAAATTACAAGGTTATTGGCAAAAAAATGTAATTAATCATCTTGTATTCATAGTTTCATTGTTATTTATTATTTGATTTAATATTTGCACAAGCTATCGAATTGTGTCAATTCTGCAGCTAATAAACGATTCTGTAACTTACTCAAAGAATCTATAGGTTATAAAACAACAAGTGAGGAATGAATTGTATGGACAGGTAGCTGACAACCAACATAACAATATTTACCTATCTCCATGATACAAAATGATGATGAGGATGCCGTATAAGAAGGTCAACATGGAAGTCAACCTAGCGGAAAAGGATTCAAAGATGAACCAGAGGAGCGAGGAGATCGATGATAAGGATGAAGCTGGTATTTTTCCTCATAATTTGCTTCTCCGATAGAAAATAATGAAGAATCATTATTTAATGTTATCTTATGTTATTTTTCGAGTACGATAAGCTTAGAAATATCCAAATAATTTATTGAAGGAGGTTTTAAAACCTACCTCTCAACAAGACGACGATAGACTAGTTATTATTTTAAACACTCTTTGAAATCAATTGATTAAAACTCTTTCCACCGTGCTATGCATTTAGATGCATGGTTAACCTCTTTTGATCTATGTGTACCTGAACTCACGGGAGCCCCCCCTGGGAGCTGTAAGGTTTTGATTTTATTTCTAATTAAATTTTCTATTTTGTAGTTTAGTCATCTAATTTCACTTTGCAGAATTTGTTATTGATTTTATATATAGAATTCGTTGCATGATTATTTCATAGATTTAATTTCGTTGTGTGAATATTTTCATGGATTTAATTTCGTTGTTAGAATGATAAAGAAAATAATCGATGGTATTTATTATGCACATGTATATTTTGATTGAGATATAGGAAGTAGAATCATTTGATTTTAAGATTTGCAAGTAAATTTCTTTCAAAGTTTTATTTTCGTCAAGTGTGAAGTAGAAGTAGATTTTGTTTATTTCTGCACTTTAAGATTTAGTTTTCCATTCTGTCAAATTTCAAGTAGATTTAAATTTGATTTTGTTTCTGTGATATTTATTTCTGCATATTAAGATTGATTTAATTTTCTCGCAAGTGTGAAGATTTAATTTTTCCAAGTGTGACATTTATTTCTGCACTTAAAATTAAGTTTATCTTTTTGTCAGTGTGAACTTTCCTTTTACGCAAGAGTGACAATATTTTTACTTTGAATTGATTAAATATAGGATGTGCATAAAAACATCCTAATTCAACTTAAAAAGAAAATTATTCACATGATAAGGAATCCTAGCACAAATGGTGCACATATACTTCATTAGTTTACAAGTCCTGGTCAATAATTTATGAAGTAATTTAACATCAATTAAATTACCAACACATATACTCCAAGAAGGATTCAACTCCCTTCGATGAGTTATGGGTGCAATGCATATTGTAAGAATCAAGGATCAAGGTCAAAGATGATATTGGATCATATGAAAAATCTCAAGCCTTTCTATCCCGAGTCAAGAAGATGAAGACGGGGAAGTTTAGTAAGTCAAAAAAGAAATAAATGTCCAAAGTGTAATGTTTTGGATGCAATAAATTTGGAAAATTTAAGAGGGACCGTCCAAACAAGCATAACATCAAGAGAAAGGAAAGGAGTGAGGCTCATGTAGCTAAGGAAATGGGAGAACCTATGAAGAAGAGAAATAAGGAAGAAGTGAAGGATATTTACTACTAAATAAGGATCACTAACTATCAGGTTCTATATGAATATTAGTCTTTCTTTTAGGATATTATGTTTTGTATGGCATCATAGAAAAAAACATATGATAGTAGCATGTGTAGAAATTACATGGTTGCTTTGTAGAGATCATCTATAAAGATGGATATATAGACCATTTTTGCATTATTTTCATCCATGCGTCGTCTAACATTATGTTAGAAGTTGTCATCTTGCCTAGTTGAATAATCTTGATTAAGGAAAGACCATCATTTTGGAAGGTATTTGGGAAAAGCATTGTGACAAGTTTAGTAGACATTCCATGTAATGTGGAATCAATATATATATATATATATATATATATATATATATATATATATATATATATATATATATATGATTGGATGAAATCATAAGAATGCGTGTTGAATATAAAAAATTTGGATAAGATTCATATGTACAAGTATCTTACGGGAGAAAGTTGGTCATACAATATGCTCAAGTATATGGATATATGATGCTTGAAAAGAATAGGATTTGACTTATTTTAAGATGAATAAAATATTATTACTTTCTCTAGAATATGTAAATAATTATTAATATCCAATATAATCTCCAGAAGAAAAATTTGTAACCTGGTAATCAAGTTCGATCCGTGGGCACTCTAATGCATGAAGGATTTTTCAAGTGGAGATCGTTGATGAGGATGTTGATGGAACGAGGAGGTCATCATGATGAGGTAAGTATTTTTTTTAATTTTTGGTTATTTGGTTAACATTTTATTTTTTCTACTTGGAAGAATGTTTCAGGAATACATGATAACAATTTAGGCAAGTTCAATTGGATGGATGAAAAGTATGAGTGAAGCTCAATATTTGATACTTGGAAACTATGAAATCAAGGTGTTTTCTTCTTGATTTTTGGGCTCTATCTCTCTCACACGTGTGATATTATAGGCTTTATGGGTTGCAGAAACAAGCCAAAGTTGCAAGTCCAAATTGTAGTAGGACAAAGTGCAAAATCTAGTATCTGAAGGAGGGAAAACCCTTATCTTGAACTTGTTGACCTTGGGAGAGTTTTCCTACTCTAAGTAGGTCTTATGAAAAGGCTATATTAGGTTTTCCAATAACCTTCAAGGATGAAGTTGTTGGGTCAAAGTTGCAGGTCAAGTAGCAGTGCTATAACTAGCAAGTCGAAGTTGCAAGATGTAGCAGTTTGGTGCAAAATAAAGGATGGACTTGACAAAGGGCTGAATTTGTACTGGGAGAAGGACTTGGTCTAGGGTTTGGGTTTTTGTATCTCATTTGAAGCATATTCTAAGAAGAGAAGAGTTTCTAGGTTTTCCCCTTGGAGGGGTTTTTCCTTGGCTAAGAGCCTAATATTTGCGTCCTTTGTTGTTGTTTCTATTCTTGATATTGTTTGATAAAGAATCCTTGATCTAGGGTATCAAAAATATGCTAAAAAATGAAAGTTCTCGAAATCTTCCAAAACTAACACAAAATCATAGATCTCATCTTTCTAATTCCAACGATACTTGAATCATCTTAATCTAACACCGTATGAGGAAGTTATAACATTATGAAGTTTTCATAAAACAACTAGAAAGTCAAAGTGGAGGGTTAAATGTGTAGACCGTACACAGACGTCAGCAGGGTGATTGGGTTGTATGGGTAGGTAGATGGACCAATCCCATGGGGAGATGTGGCACATAAATATTGGTGGACATGTTTTTTGATTGGCCTAATGATAGTCCTTCACATGGGACAATCAAAGGGAGCCACACTGCCCTATGGGAGTCTGCCATGTGGCCCTTGGATTTTGTGTAAATTTTTGTTTAATCAATCGACCACCTCCGGCGGAATCAAAACTAAGACCTCCAACCAATAGAACAACCTCCTAACCAACTAGAGTACTATGTCACTTGTTAATAGATAACAACCACATTATTTTTATTGTGGATGATTGTAGCAGTTGGGGAGAGGTTCAGGTCGACGGGCGTGCCCGACCGACCCAACCCCAGGTTCTATGTTATGCAATGTGACCAAGGTGCGAGTGGGAGTATGGGGGAGGGCGCATGTCACCATGCCCACACCCAAGGTAATGACCCTAGATCATATGGCAGTGCACAGAACCAACAATGGAGGAATTGGACAAGGGTGCATAGCTTTAGTCATAGCCCATTATTATGGTGTTAGACATGACCGTTAGAAAAATGAATGAGGGCTAGGGCACGTGGTGTATTGTCTGTGCTCATGGCCCGAGGCCATGCGGTAGCATGTGAGAACTGGGGGAATAAGGATCGAACTGGCTAGTGGTTCGTTAAAAAAATATTATTTAATATTTAATACAACAAAACCAACCACTGCCAAGATTTTTGGATTGAACCTAGAACCTTCATGTTTCCAACTATGTGCCTTAAAAATTGGGATAGAATGAATTAAGTTTCCCAGTTTTTTAGAGAATACCAATTTGTAGAGTTATTTACAAGCAGTTTGAAGAAGGAGGCCTATCTTGGCCCCTTTTTAACCTTTTTGAGCCCAAGAAGAGCCTATACAAGGGTCTTTTGGCATTCTGGACACAATGGTAGTTTTATTTTTGTAAATTTATAGTTGTGTGTTGATGTATTTTATCATTTGAGCATATAAGATAGAAAAACCACCATTGGAAGTTGGACCTAGAGATGTAGCCCAGGAGAGGTGAACTCTGTCATAAATTTTTTGTGTTTTAATGATGCATGTTTTCCATTTTAATTGTTAATCTTTTTTAAAATTTACTTTTGTTTGTGTGTTTTTGCAATCACAATCCATTGTCTAAAAAACATAAACTAACTTGTAAATCATTTCATGAAACCTTTTTTTTTTTTGGATTAGTTTGGTATCGCAGCATGGTTTTTGCGAAAGTTTGACATAATTTTCAAGGTTTTTGAATGCTTACAAGGTCTAAATTAAGAAGAGGAGAAGGATCACTTAAAGAACCTAACCCTCAAATTGGCTCAAGGGGGCCATAGACTCTACAATTCATGGCACATGAAGAAGGACAAGGACAATAGTTAATGTTTGAGGATGGTGAAAGGTTAGAAGGACAAGAGCTTTTAGAAAGGTTTTATTTAAAATGAATGAGATGGTGAAAGTCATTAGGGGAATTTTGAGGTCTAAAATGGGCCTCCTAAGAGAATAATAAAATAATATTTACACCAATAAAATAATATTTATGAATTTGCAATTCATTTATGGACCAAAATCCATATAGCCATGGTTAAATTCAATTCAAAATTTGTGCCAAAATAAAATTAATAAAAAAATTGTATTGATGTGACTCTAAATAAAAATGAACTTTTCAAGAAAAAGTTTCTAAATTAAGCTAATTCTATTATATAAACATACTAATACAAAAATGCCTCAGTTCAGCTGCGGGAGCCTGAACTGGGCTTGATGTCCATGCTGTTAACAAAATGATGAACTGCCCATATCGGGAAACGAGTTCTGTCAAAAGAAAGTACACCGCCCTTGAAAGGGAAACCGGTGGATAGTTCAGTACATATACCATAAGAGAACTAAAGATAGACGGTTCTATCATGCAGCTTCTGCTACTATAGATAAAAAAAACCAAAATATCATCCAGATGCTGGAGTGTAAATACCATGATGAGCTAAGGCAGAGAGGGCAGATTCGTGTGAGGTGGAGAAGGCTGCTCCTCCTCATTTCGACACCTGTAATGCTCCTTTGCGTCTTCAACAGTTTCCATATGAACGCCATCTGTGCCTGAGAGATTTTCTTCCACCTGAAAAGAAACCTGACCCAGGATGGGAATGTCAGAGGCTAGGGGAGTGTTAAGATCGGTAGAAGAAGTAGCAGCAGGGGCGGGCCGAGGGAACAGGGGAATGGGCGGAGGCACATGCAAAGGAGGGGGTTGAAGGGTTGACTCTTCACGAATGGTAATGGTGATATAAGCAGTGATGGTAGGCCGGTCGAATGCACAGTCAAAGCGCAAATCCACTCTCTGCGAAGTTTGTCGAAGAATGTGGCTTCCAGAAAGACGGGGACCAGCGCAAGCCGGAGGAGGAACATCTCCAGGAGGATGAGAAGAGGGTTGATGATCTTGGCCGAAGCCAGGAGGGCTATCTTGATCCCATTGCTGGTGGGAGTCCTGAGTATTCCGTCTCTCAGTGTGTTCAGTGGAGAGAGCGTCTCCATGACTGGAGGAAGGACGCTCACTAGCTAGCTTGCCCCGAGTGGCGCCTCTGCGGCACCTCATACGGTGTCTTAGCCTAGGCATAGTGGTAACAACAGAAGGAAAAGGCCAAAGACGAAGGGAATCTGCTCGGATGGGAGTAGGAACACAGTGAGCACCAGGAGGAAAATGAAAATTGGAATGACAGGAGGCGCTGTGAGAAAAGTGACACTCAGGAATTGTTTCAAGACAACTGAGAAGTGAACAACGCCGACCAGTGTGAGTTCGGGCACTGGGCACAGCACAAGCTGCCGAGCAAACTCTGCGAATGGGATTCAAGGAGCCGCGCACAGAGCTGGAAAGATCTGGAGTGCTCGAAGCAGGAGCCATTATGAATCGAATTAGCATATCGGGAATGGAGTTAAGCCGTCGCTGGAGAGTTAAAGGCCTGCGTGCAGGCGCATTTAATTTTAAATCAATGGAGCCGGGGGGGGGGGGGGGCATATGGCCTCCCCATGCGAAGCTCTTTGGGAGGTACTCTGGGACGGTAGTCCCATCAAAACATTTAAACATTCGCATCTGGAACCTGTCGATCATTCTGCACCAGCTTGATGCAATTCTGAAGGAGGTCTGCATCATGGATGATTTGAAGGGGGCCATGATTAAGAGTGTCCATATTGTCAACCCCTAGATTAGCTAGGAGATCTACGAATTTATTGCCATCCCTTTTGGTGTGGGCGAAGGAGATGGCTTGATTCCTTTCCAGCCAGTGGCCCAGTTTTTCAATTCAGGATGCCATTCTCCAGCTTGTGGTGATCATAGCTGATCTGGTGCCTTGAAGCATTTGGTTGGCTATGCTAATGATAATTTGGGAATCCCCTTCCACAATGATGGGAGATATGTTGAAGAGATGAGATAAGTTCAGTCCTTGCCAAAGCCCTTCCAATTCTGCAAATTTGTTGGTGTCCCAACCTATTGAGCCATAGTAGATAGCAAGAACGTCCCCTTGGGAATTTCTGAAAATGCCGCCAAAGCCAGCTGGACCAGGATTGCCTTTTGAGGCGCCATCAAAGTTTAGCTTGAAGATTCCTGAAGGTGGAGGAGTCCAGGAGAGTTGGGGATCAGGGGATTTCTGCCTATTGGAGTTTGGAGCGATGGGGACTCTCAGCTGCCAATTTTTCCATATGGAAACTTCCTTCAGCTGTTTGGGGAGGTTGTCTTCCTACCAGGATTGGAGAGCTAGAGAATCTTGGATATTGTTGCTGAAGTTACTCCAAATAGTTTCCAAAGGAGTGGATTGATTTTTGAAGATCCGTTTGTTTCTCTCTTTCCACAAAGACCAGAATAGGAGACCTGGAATGATTTTCCAAAGAGTGTTGAGAATGGTACTGATGTAAGGACGCCTAGGCCAAAGGCGCATAATATTAGTCAAATCCCCTTCCGGTTTTCTTTTTTGACTTCTGAAACAAATCTTTTCCCATAGTTTACTAGCTAGATTGCAGGACAACATGAGGTGTTGGATCGTTTCTATACTTTGCTCACAATTTGGACATCGTGAAGGACCACAGAATCCTCGTTTGAGCAGGTTATCCCAGGTGAGAATTTTCTTATGACTTAATAGCCAAAGGAAAGTAGAAACTTTAGGCCAAGTGCCAGGAGCCTAGACCAATTGCCAAAGCCGATCACACGGAAGAGGGACGAGATGCTGAAGGAAAAATTTATTATCATTGAACAACTAATGCATTTGTCCTTTGTACTTAAATAACTTAAAATAAAATATAAATATAAATTCATAAATTCTTAATTATATAATATACTATTAATTAAAATTTATATTATTTAAATTATATAATAACATGTAATTAATATACTATATAAAAATAATATAATATATTGTTTTATGTATGAATTTTATATTACATATTGAATTGATTTGATTTATAACATAAGAATAAATAAGATATAATATAAAAAAGAATAAAATATATATTGTATAACATTTAGATTATTTTTCATAATATTATATATACTAATATATAATATTAATATAATAAAATGAAATGAATTGAGTTGTATTTATATTTATAAGTATAATATAAGATTTAACTTAATTTAGTTTAAATAAATATTGAAATAAATTTAATTTATATTTATAAGTATAATATAAGATTTATATACATTGAAATTTAGATTTTTTTTGCCCCAAACTATGTTGAACCTAATATACCTTTTTTCAACATACAAAACTAATATACATTTTTTCATCATACAAAACTAAATTTTCTTTTTTATCTTTGATTTTAATATGTTTTTATTGCTATTAATATTATAATAATAATATTTATAGATTTGATTTATCCTAAAATTACAATGTTGCATTTTATTTATTTTGATTTCATATGTATAATATATATGTATACATATTAACTTATAATTAATTTTAAATTGTAATGTTAAATAGAATGAGATGAATATATCATTTAGAAATAAATATATGAAAATATACAAATATAATATTCATTGAAAAGTGTGTAAATACATGAAGATTGTGTAGGAATATGCATTGTTTCTTTCAAAAAATATGAAATGACAATAATAATATCTTATTCAAAAAGTGTGAAATGACATTTATTATGAGTATTCGATTACCTATACAGACAGTCAAGACATCACGAAAAGCATAAAACTGCGACAAACATAAAACAATTACAACCTATCTAACTGATCAAGGAATGCTAAAAGTCTCATTATATATGTAAACAAGAATGGAAGATAAACATCATATGCATTTTATTTTGATAAAGACAAGGGGAGTTTACAACCAAGCCTTGATGTTGAGGCTCTCCTTTGGCAGGTCCGTATCCAAGCACGTTTGCAACACCCTCACACACAAAGGTCCAAGATCTCACTATGTTCCCAACACACAAAAATAATCACACTCTCCACTATTCTCCCGAAGATATAATTGCTTCTCGTTTCTATCATCACTAACTAAGGCTGTAGAGCTGAAGGAGGTCTCCTTATATAACAATGGAGGAGGAGGTTATGGGCCCTCAAATGATGGGAAAAGAGCTTATCCTTTGGAGTAGTTCCTATTTTATGGCAACAAGAAGCCCAAAAGGGAATTCCTTGGCCATATCCTCAAAACAAACTTCTAGCTCGCCGCCTCACAAAGCTTCTAGTCACGGAAGCCTCCTTTCTATTTAAAAAACATTCCAAAATAGGATTGGTGTGGGTCCGACATTAAGACAGAGCGTCGATCAACGTGGGTCTCAGTGTAAATCTCTACTATCGGCGCAGGTTAGACACGGAGACAAAATGCCGACCTTGAAAACTAGGTTTTCACAAGGAACTTTCAGAAAATTTGTAAAGGGAGATGATTTGGCAGATAAAGTGTGGTTCAAGGGTATGTATTCCATGCTTGGAAAGTACAAAAGGGTCACTGTATGGTTCCTCCAGGATCAAGGAACAGGGAGTACAAGGAAAGTGACAAATTACTGTGTAACAGATGCCCCCTAAAGTATGAAGTCCGAACATGAGTGAGGGGTGAAAAGCTTTACAAGTACGTGCAAGGAACCAGGCGTTGACGTTGGGAGACCTGCAAATCAAGCATAGATACATATACATAACTGAAATCTATGATGAAAATACATGAATCCAGGTATGGACGCAACCATCTGTAAAAGAGACCATGGTATGGTTGTAGCCATCCATCCAAGAAGGATCTCATCTAGACTCATGGTATGGTTGCAGCCATCCATCTAAAAGAAACATGTATCCAATCATGGACAAATCATATTGCCTCGCAACCTAGACTTTTGCGATCGAAGCCCAGGGTCTTGTGTTCCGTCACGACTCAATCAAAGTACAAATTCCAACATGTGAATAGACGTGTTGAAGTCAAACATGTTAGAAAATCACTTGATTACCGGCCAATGATGTGAACCGTTAACAAGTGCGAGAGAAACCACCCATAATGTCAATGGCTCTCAAGGTACTACTAGTAAAATCCACAGAATGTGAATGGTGAGCTAAATTCAAATGCTCGTGAAATCACCTGATTGAAGGCCGATGATGTGAACCTATCGTCGAATGCGAAGAACTTGCCATTAGGGCATGCAAGCTCCAAGGTACCAGAAAGGAGTCTCTAGATCAACTTCCCGGATAATGAGCTGAAGTCGACAGGAAGCGATTTGTCGAAGGAGGGTCACAATAAATGCCACATCATCGACACAAAACAGAGGATGTAATATGAGTGTAAATCAAGACTAAAACAAAGGATCAGGGAATTATAAACTGCAGAAGGATTTTCTCTTAAACATATCAGCGAGACGACTCTGGAATTTGGTAGCATTTGACTCAAATAGGACCAGAGGTCATGTTGACAATATTGGTAATAAAATGAGAGGCAAACGGATTTCCCAAACCCATGGAGGCAAAGTGACAGAATGAAAATATCCCAACCCGACACGAACTGTAGATAAGTGTCATGTTCAAGAGTGACATACTGCCGAAACAACTGATGAATAACTTCCATTTTCCCCTGCCATTTCTGGTGAGTACCTCCTTATTTTTACACAAGCTTGAAGAGGATAACATATGCTTGTCATATAAGTTTGTCCTTCGGACAAATCCATCCTAGTACATTTTTACGAGCCCTAGGAAGGAGGAACTTGGTAACGTCATGATTGACAATTTCCAATGTCATTTAAGTTTTAACGAGTCTGACAAAGGAAGAACTCGACATCTTTTCATATTTAGAGAGTTTAAAAAGAAGCAGAAAAGAAAACTCCAGCAGGTCCCTTTTCGTAAATAGTCTCTCAGATCTGAAAAGGTAGAAAACAATATCCGAAAGAACCTCTTAGTCACGATAGGCTAAGGTATTCCTTTTTTGTAAATATTCTATCCCAACCCAAAATAGGGGTAAACGTATACTGGGTAGATATCGTTTTGTGGCCATTTAACGAGTTCAAAACAACAAGAGTCTTGGAAATTTGTTGTCTAGGTAAATCCCCTCTTCGGACAGAGGCAATCCCTCTAGCCCTAGGGTGGGTCTAGCAACTACAGGAACATACTAACATCTACCTTCCTAGATTGTAAATGAAATTCAGAGCAAGGAAGATGACCTACCTTGTTCTAATGCTATGTTGTTGTCTTCTGTCGAAGCTTCTTGTTTCATCACTCTTCCCAAGCTCGATGCACGCTACTACCAACGTTCGATTACCTGTACAGACAATCAAGACACCACGACAAGCGTAAAATCACAACAAACATAAAACAATTACAATATATCTAACTGATCAAGAAATGCTAGAAATCTCATTATAAATGTAAACAAGAGTGGAAGATAAACATCAGTTGCATTTTATTATGATAAAGACAAGGGGATTTTACAACCAAGCCTTGATGTTGAGGCTCTCCTTTGAAAGATCTCTATCCAAGCACATTTGTAGCACCCTCATACACAAAGGTCCAAGATCTCACTATGTTCTCAACACACACAAACAATCACACTCTGTACTATTCTCCTGAAGCTATGATTGCTTCTTCTCTCTATCATCACTAACTAAGGTTGTAGAGCTAAAGGAGGTCCTTATATAACAATGGAGGAGGATGTTATGGGCCCTCAAATGATGGGAAAAGAGCTAATCCTTTGGATTAGTTCCTATTTCTTGGGAACAAGAAGCCCAAAGGGGAATTCCTCGGCCATATCCTCAAAACAAACTTCCAACTCGCCACCTCACGAAGCTTCTAGTCGCAGAATCTTCCTTTCTATTTAAAAAACTTTCCAAAACAGGATTGGCGCGGGTCCAACATTAATACAGAGCATCGATCGGCGTGTGTCTTAGTGCAAATTTCGCTATCGGCGCGGGTCAGACACTGAGTTAAAGCGCCGACCTTGAAAACCATGTTTTTACAACAAAATTTCAGAAAAGTTGTAAAGGGAGATGATTTTGCAGAAAAAATGTGGTTCAAGGGTATGTATTCCATGCTTGGAAAGTACACGAGGGTCACTGTATGGGTCCTCTAGGATCAAGGGATGAGGAGTACAAGGACGGTGAAAAATTACTATGTAACAGATGCCCCCTAAAGTATGAAGTTCAAACATGAGTGAGGGGTGAAATTCTTTACAAGTATGTGCAAGGAACCAGACACTTTAACCTGTTTCTTATGTGTCTTATCATTGCTAGTTGAAGATATGCGACCAATATGACTTCCAGAAGCCAAAGGCAACGACGGGCGGCCGTTGGGCCATGCTTCAAGTACCTTGTGAATGCTAGGGAAATATCAAAGAAAGTGGTCACCTTTGCACAACATGCAAGGAAATTTGACTTTCCGTGGAAGGTTGGATGGTTTATCAAGGGAAGGTTTCTCAGGCGCAATAACCGCAGAGTTGGCCTCTCTCTTATCTGACTTCTTCTTCTTCGTCTTCTTCTTCTGCTTCTTAGCCACTTGGTTACTAGAATCTAAACTCTCACCAGGCGAAGTAGAAGAGGAGGACAAAGAAATATGTGAAGAAGGGGATAGGTACACCTTAGAATCAACATGACGTCATTCAGATGGAGGAGATGGTTGTACAGAGGGTGCAACACTTGAGACCACAAAGGTTGAGAAAAACCAAACAAGCAACCCAATAGTTAACCCAAGCAGGGACAGTGTTGCCATATAAGGAGCACCAACATTACCAAAAGTAGGAAAAGGACCAGAATTACCTTTGGAGGGGATTCCTTGGTTGGTAAACTCCGGAAAAGTTGCCATTTTTAAACAACCCTAAAACAAAACACTAAGGAAGATAACTTTAACCAGGAATATTTCGTGGATAGCTAATTTTTTAAGACACTGAAACAAAACTCTGCCTTTTCATATTTTAAGAGTCAAGAAAAGGGAAAAAGGTGACTCTAGTCATTTTCATTTGAACAAGCATGAAATTAATAGTGCTCGATGATCTCTTCTCTTTTTAAAGAGTCACGAAAAGATTGAAATGAATACTTGTGTAATATAAGAAAGAGGGTGTACCAAGTTTCCGTGAACTGCCATATACACGTTGGTGATCAAATGAAAGATAAATGACCAAGGACTTTCCGTACATTAAGGTAGTCTCCCTAAATGTTGTGTTCGGTGTATCATGGTTGTAGGGCGGCAAACTCGACTTCCTATGGATAAAGGATTTAAACCTATAGGGGTCTCCCTTTATATACTCGACGGTACGGGGAGCACAAGTCTGTACTAGCGTTGTCTAAAGCCAAAAGGTGAACGAAAGCTACTAGGTTTTAAGACGCTGGAACACGTCTCTAGCCTAGACCACTACAATGTATGCATTAGGTTCCAATGTTTCCTTAGGTTAATTCAATTGATTTTATAGTTGATCTTGAATTATGTTTCAATTTCAAGCCCTACCGAATCTTGATCTCAAATTTCCTAAATGCAGACTACATTCAAATGAACACCATTTTCCTTCAATGAATGCTAACTAAGAGAAGGATAGACATCTTTCAAACAATAGCAATCAATGAAATCAAACGAAGAAATCTGCTAATGCATCTAATTCAATAAAGCAAAAAATGAAAAAAATTATTTCCTAGCTAATCAAGCACTAGTTATGCAAAATAACTGTCCTTTTGTTATTAGACCCACTTCAGGGCTAAAGGGATCGTCTATGTCCGCAGAGAAGATTTACCTGCGTAACAAATTGGCGACTCCGCTGGGGATTGCAGGGATGGTGAAAAAATGACCTACCTTGTTCTGATGCTATGTTGTCGTCTTCCGTCAAAGCTTCTGGATCTGTCACTCTTCTCAAGATAGATGCATGATGCTATCAACATTTGATTACCTGTACTGACAGTCAAGACACCACAACAAACATAAAATCACGACAAAGATAAAACAATTACAACCTATCTAACTGATCAAGGAATGATAGAAATCTCATTAGATATGTAAACAAGAATGGAAGATAAACATCAGATGCATTTTATTATGATAAAGACAAAGGGAGTTTACAACCAAGCCTTGATGTTGAGGCTCTCCTTCGGCAGGTCCATATCCAAGCACGTTTGCAACACCCTCACACACAAAGGTCCAAGATCTCACTATGTTCCCAACACACAAAAACAATCACACTCTGCACTAATCTCTTGAAGCTATAATTTCTTCTCCTTTCTATCATCACTAACTAAGGCTGTAGAGCTGAAGGAGGTCTCCTTATATAACAATGGAGGAGGAGGTTATGGGCCCTCAAGTGATGGGAAAAGAGCTTATCCTTTGGAGTAGTTCCTATTTTATGGCAACAAGAAGCCCAAAGGGGAATTCCTTGGCCATATCCTCAAAACAAACTTCCAGCTCACCGCCTCATGAAGCTTCTAGTCGCGGAAGCTTCCTTTCTGTTTAAAAAAAATTCCAAAACAGGATTGGTCCCGGTCTGACATTAAGATAGAGTGCCAATCGGTGTGGGTCTCAGTGTAAATCTATACTATCGGCGTGGCTTAGACATGGAGACAAAGCGCCGGCCTTGAAAACCATGTTTTTACAATGAAATTTCAGAAATGTTGTAAGGGGAGATGATTTGGTAGAAAAAATGTGGTTCAGGGGTATGTATACCATGCTTGGAAATTACACAAGGGTCACTGTATGGGTCCTCTAGGATCAAGGGATGAGGTGTACAGGGATGGTTACAAATTATTGTGTAACAGATGCCCCCAAAGTATGAAGTCTGAACATGAGTGAGGGGTGAAACGCTTTACAAGTACGTGCAAGGAACTAGACGCTGCCGTTGGGAGACTTGCAAATCAAGCATAGCTGTATATACATAACTGAAATCTCTGATGAAAATACATGAATCTAGGTATGGACACAACCATCCATAAAAGAGACCATGGCATGGTCACTGCCATCCATCTAAGAAGGATCTCATCCATACTCATGGTATGGTCGCAAACATACATATGAAAGAAACATGTATCCAATCATGGACAAATCATATCGCCTTGTAACCTAGAATTTTGTGATCAAAGCCCAGGGTCTTGCGCTCTGTCACGACCCGATCAAAGTACAAATTCCAACATGTGAATAGATGTGTTGAAGTCAAACATGTTAGAAAATCACTTGATTACCGGCCAATGATGTGAACCGTTAACAAGTGCGAGAGAAACCACCCATAATGTCAATGGCTCTCAAGGTACTACTAGTACAATCCATAGAATGTGAATGGTGAGTTGAAGTCGAACACCCGTGAAATCACCCGATCGAAGGCCGATGATGTGAACATGTTGTTGAATGCGAAGAACTTGCCATTAGGGCATGCACGCTCTAAGGTACCAGAAAGGAGTCTCTAGATCAACTTCTAGGATAATGAGCTGAAGTCGATAGGAAGCGATCCATTGAACGAGGGTCATAATGAATCCCACATCATCGACACGAAACAAAGGATGTAATATGAGTGTAAATCAAGATTGAAACAAAGCATCAGAGAATGTATAAACTGCAAAAGGATTTTCTCTTGAACATATCAATGACACGACTCCGAAATTTGGCAGCATTTGACTCAAATAGGATTAGAGGTTATGTTGACAAGATTGGTAATCAAATGAGAGGCAAACAGATTTCACAAACCCATGGAGGCAAAGTGACAAAATGAAAATATCCCAACCCGACATGAACTGCAGATAAGTGTCATGTTCAAGAGTGACATATTGCCGACACAACTGACAAATAACTTCCATTTTCCCCTACCATTTCTGGCGAGTACCTCTTTATTTTTACACAATCCTGAAGAGGATAGCATATGCTTGTCATATAAGTTTGTCCTTCGGAAAAATCCATCCTAGTTCATTTTACGAGCCCTAGGAAGGAGGAACTCGGTAACATCATGATTGACAATTTCCGATGTCATTTAAGTTTTAACGAGTCTGAAAAAGGAATAACTCGACTTCTTTTCATATTTAGAGAGTTTGAGAAGAAGCGGAAAAGAAAATTCCAGCAGGTCCCTTTTCATAAATAGTCTCTTAGATCCGAAAAGGTAGAAAACAATATCTAAAAGAAGCTCTTAGTCGCGATAGGCTAAGGTATTCCTTTTTCGTAAATAATCTATCTCAGCCTGAAAAATGGGTAAACATATACTAGGTCGATATCGTTTCACAGCCATTTAACGAGTTCAAAATGACAAGAGTCTAAGCAATCTTTTCAATTTTAGAGAGTCAAGAAAGAGTTGAAAGTTGACTCCTCCTGGAGGAACGAGTGGTATAAAGGGTAGCAGCTAGTTCTGCTGATGGTGGAACTACTTAGAACAAGTAAATTTCAAGAGGTAGGCTAACAAGACCACTCGTCTCAGGGGTTCCTCAAGAATGAGTAAAACAATAAAGTGAAGGCGTATGATCGACCAGGCAGATGGTGACAATGGAATGAGAACACCAAGGAACATCTGGAAAAACAGGCTGATAAAGTGGCAATCATGAGAGGTAAAAAGGGAATGGTTTCATTTTTACACAAGCTTGAAATTTGGAAACTCTGCTTGAGGTTGGTTTCATTTTTTCACAAGCTTGAAACTTTGGCAAACTATGGTCGAAACCAGTTTCATTTTTACACAATCTTGAAATGGAAACAAACTATGCTTGAAATTTTTGCATGACCCCAGCATGGTGACTCAATTTGAGGTACATGCCCCCCAAGCTTCAGTGCATTCACTAGAGTAGACTGCTAGTTACTGACAAGTGGATGGAATGAAGGTTCAATTACGAGATCAAGAGAAAGACTCGACTGGGATTTTAAGAGATTTAATCAAAAGCTTGAATTGAACAGGAACGTGTTTCATTGTTTTAACGAGGTTGACACATTAAAGGAACCATCCTTGAACGAATTCATTTTTTAACAAGGTTGACATAGAATACAAACTATCCTCGTGATACCTTGTTTCATTTTTTAGGGAGCTTGACACAAGGAAAGGAACTATGCTCCGACGACCTTGTTTCATTTTTAAAGGAGCTTGACACAAGAAAATGAATGCCGCTCTAACGACCTTGTTTCATTTTTTAAGGATTTTGACACAAGAAAACGAACTCTGCTTTGACGAACTTGTTTCATTTTTAAGGAGCTTGACACAAGAAAATGAACCATGCTCCGATGAGGTTGTTTCATTTTTTAAGGAGCTTGACACAAGAAAACGAACTATGCTCTGACGACAACATATCATGTCGAATAAGAAGTCATGGCTTCCAAGAGGTTCACATCTGATGGGATAACAACATCTTGGAAATCGCATGCCCCCAGTAGATGTTACTCGATGGCACTATCACTGGATGAGGGAAATGAACAAGTGGCCACATAATTAACCTGTGGCGGGGAAGATACAACTGACAGATAAATATTCGAAAGGGATGATGGTGGACCGGATGTCATGTTAGGACCAAAGAATGAAAGTTGATCAATGGTCACGATCCAACCTTTGCGTGGAAAACAGATCACATGAAAGACGAAATACTAGCAGACACGCCTTCATCTATAATGGTGCTGGGCATGACCACATCGAAGGCCTGTACCATGATCTCAAAAGGCACATAAGAAGGAAGGTGGTATCCTGTGAATCGACTCCAATCAAAGGAAGTGAGCAAACTACTTGGAGGGGGTACCATAGAAATGAGATGGTAATCCCTTGGTGTTATCAGAGCAAGAGGAGCATCCTCCTCGACCTCAAACATGGGAGAAGGAAGAGCAACTTCTTGAGCCACAGGGATGGGAGAATATTTCTCCAAGTTCGAGGAATCTGAAGAAACAAGAAGAACGTGAGGGGTATGTGATCCACTCTCGACGGAAAATACCTGAAGAACCATAGGCGGAATCATATCTACTAGTTACTCAACTAATGTTTGGTTGGGAATGGATTCGTGAATTTGAATTTTCGAGGGAATGGTATCGACCAAGGATGAATCTTGACTGATCATTGAATCAACTAACAGAGGACTCAAAGAAAGCTTCTGGTAACCAACTGGAAGGCAGGGTGCATAAACAATAGGGTTGTTCAACACTGTTTTGGCTTCATCCATGTACAGATAAAGTTGAATGGGATGATTCCCTTCACACAACCTACAGGGATTGGTAATCTTACCCTGTTTCTTATGAGTCTTATCATTGATAGTTGAAGATATGCCACCAATATGACTTCTAGATGCTAAAGGCAACGACGGGTGGTCGTCGGACCATGCTTCAAGTACCTTGGGAATGCCAGGGAAATCTCGAAGAAAGTGGTCACCTTTGCACAAAATTCAAGGGAATTTGACTTTTCGTGGAAGGTTGGATGGTTTATCAATGGAAGGTGATTGAGGCGCGATAGCCGTAGAGTTGGACTCTCTCTTATCTGAATTCTTCTTTTTCTTCTTCTTCTTAGCCACCTGGTTACTAGAATCCAGACTTTCATCGGGCGAAGTAGAAGAGGAGGACGAAGGAAAATGCGAAGAAGCGGAGAGGTCCACCTAAGAATCAACATGATGTTGTTCAGGTGGAGGAGATGGTTGTATAGGGGGCGGAATATTCGAGACCACCAAGGTTGAGAATAACCATATAGGAAAACCAACAGTTAACTCAGGAAGGGACAATGTTTCCATATAAGGAGCACCAACATTCCCAAAAGTAGGAAAAGGACCAGGATTCCCTTCAGAGGGGATTCCTTGGTTGGTAAACTCCGAAAACGTTGTCATAAAAAAAAACCGTAAAACAAAACGCTAAGGAAGATAAATTTATCCAGGAATATTTCATGGGCAGTTAATATTTTAAGACACTGAAACAAAACTCCGCCTTTTCATATTGTAAGAGTCAAGAAAAGCGAAAAAGGTGACTCTAGTCGCTTTCAGTTTGAACGAGCATGAAAGGAAAAGTGCTCGATGATCTTTTCAATTTTAGAGAGTCACGAAAAGACCAAAATGACTACTCAGGTAATCTAAGCAAGAGGGTGTACCATGTTTCCATGAATTTCCATATACACCTTGGTGATCAAATGCAAAAGAAATGACCAAGGACTTAATGTACGTGCATGTAGTCTCCCCGAACGCTGTGTTTGGTGTATCACGGTTACAGGGTGGCAGACTCGGCTTCCCATGGATAAGGGATTGCAACCTATGAGGGTCTCCCTTTATATACTAAATGATACGGGGAACCCAAGTCCATACTAGTGCTGTCTAAAGCCAAATGGAAAACGACAGCTACTACGTTTAACGACGCCTGAACACGTCACTAGCCTAGACCTCTAAAATATTTGAGTTAAGTTTTAATGCTTCCTTAGGTTGATTGAATAAATTTTAAAGTTGATCCTTAATTATGTATCAGTTTCAAGGCCCTACCGAATTTGATTGGACAATACCCTATATGCAGCTATATGAGAAAAGAAATATTTCAATTCGATGAATGCTATCTAGTTAAGGGAGGAGTTTCAAACAATGATGCAACAAATAGTAATACTGAAAATAGAACTTTTCATACTAGATGAATTTCACTATCCAAAAGTAATCTAAAACATTCAACGATGCGAATTATGCAATGTAATCTATACAAAATCCTCTTTTTTGAAAACTATGCAATTGTAATCTATGCACAATTTCCTTTTCTTTTGAAAGAATAAGAATGCACTCAGTGCATTTTTCGATGAAATGGGAATCTACTTAATGTATGCTTTTAATGAAAGAGAATTCACTCAATGTGACCTTTATTTTCCAATCATTAAACAATGTAATCTAAGTTCAATGATAAATTTCAAACATGACTTTTCAATGCAACTCGATCTAACGCATTTTAACGAAAAGAAAACTTTGAGACGAAAACTAAATGAACGCAAAATTCCTTAATGGAAGGATGAATGCAAAAGGGATGCAAAACAACACTAAGAATGCAATCGTTTTTTTAGACACTTTGTAACGAAATTCCTCAAAAGGCTACAAGACATATGAGATCAAGCACAAAAAGGACTTCCAAAGCATGAGCTTAAATCAAGGCATTCATTCCCTTTTACATCAAGCAATCATAGAAAAAAGACTTTTTAGTTGAACAATGAGCAACGTAATCTATGCTCACAAGTGAATAAGTGGACCAAATGAACTCGGATAGAAACTTGAAACTTGAACACTCAATCAACAAAAAATCAAAAGGCAATCAATTAGAGATGGCTCACCAAGAAAGGATACTGACTCAATTAGCAGGGTGATGTCCTGCGAAGCATGCAACCAAGCAATTGATGCACAGTCCTAGAGAAACTAGGATGTAAGGATGCGTGTCTGAACAAGAAAAAAAACCAAAAAACAAAACCAACAAGCCAATAAAACCCACTTGAGTGAAGGGGAGAACATGTAAATCATACAGAGAAAAATACTGGAAGGGAAAGACACACTGGTGAAGGATTTAGGGAAAAAATCTTAATTTTTCACACACCCTGAAATTGCCACGACTTTTGTGGGTGAAACTAGCACGACTTGCTAATTGACAACTAGCGCCAATAGCCAATTGGCACGGGTTGCTAACTGACAACTAGCGCTAATCGGTGCGACTGTCAGAAAATAAAAGCACCAATTCTTGGAAAAGAAAAACAAATAATTTCTCCTAACCAAGACTAGACTAACCACTTCAAGCAAAAACTAAAAGATCGTAATTGATGAAAAACATAGGAACAAACAGGGAAATGGTTGTTCGACTAAACTCGTCGAATGACTAAGACCTCAAAGAGTGAAAAACTCAAAGGAAACTCCCCAGTGGAGTCACCAATTTGTTGTCCAGGTAAATCCCCTTTGCGGACAGAAGCAATCCCTCTAGCCCTAAGGTGGGTCTAGAAACTATGGGAACATAATAACATCTACCTTCCTAGATTGTAAATGAAATTCAGAGTGAGGAAGATGACCTACCTTGTTTTGATGCTATGTTGTCATCTTCCGTCGAAGCTTATTGATCAGTCCCTCTTCCCAAGCTTGATGCACGTTGCTACCAACGTTCGATTACCTGTATAGACAGTCAAGACACCACGACAAGCATAAAATCACAACAAACATAAAACAATTACAATATATCTAAATGATTAAGGAATGCTAGAAATCTCATTATAAATGTAAACAAGAGTGGAAGATAAACATCAATTGCATTTTATTATGATAAATAAAAGGGGAGTTTACAACCAAGCCTTGATGTTGAGGCTCTCCTTTGCCAGATCTCTATCCAAGCACGTTTGTAACACCCTCATACACAAAGGTCCAAGATCTCGCTATTTTCTCAACACACACAAACAATCACACTCTGCACTATTCCCCTGAAGCTATGATTGCTTCTTCTCTCTATCATCACTAACTAAGTTTGTATAGCTGAAGGAGGTATCCTTATATAACAATGGAGGAGGAGGTTATGGGCCCTCAAATGATGGGAAAATAGCTTATCCTTTGGAGTAGTTCCTATTTCTTAGAAATAAGAAGCCCAAAGGGGAATTCCTCGGCCATATCCTCAAAACAAACTTCCAACTTGCCACCTCACGAAGCTTCTAGTCGCGGAAGCTTCCTTTCTATTTAAAAAACTTTCCAAAACAGGATCGGCGCGGGTCTTACTGCAAATTTCACTATCGGCGTGGGTCAGACACTAAGTGAAAGTGCCGACCTTGAAAACCATGTTTTTACATTGAAATTTTAGAAAAGTTGTAAAGGGAGATGATTTGGCAGAAAAAATGTGGTTCAGGGGTATGTATTCCATGCTTGGAAAGTACACAAGCGTCATTGTATGGGTCCTCAAGGATCTAGGGACGAGGATTACAAGGATGGTGACAAATTACTGTGTAACAAGCAATACCATGGTTAACTGTGAGTTTTTATCCACCATTGAGAATGTGACAAGTAAGTACCTTTAACTCAAGCAATGCCACCTCAACCATTAAGGATGATGTCATCCTTTAAAATGTGATTGGTTCTCATAAAGTGAATTTTTATTGTACATTTTCCTTAGGGTCCCCATTTTAGACCTAAAAATTCCTCCAATGGTTGTAAAATATGAGAACATCAAGGTTACAAGGAGAAATTTATAAGCAACCAAAAGATGATGGCGGTAATGAGATCAAGCCTCCACCTATTCATCCTCCTTCACCTCCATTGTCACCTCCTTCTTCACCTACTTCATCCCATAGACCTACACCTCCTACATCTCCAAAAGGACATGGTAAGTCTCCTTTAATTAAGCTTGATGTCAAGATTGAATTGCCAATGTACACTGGGGAATTAAATGATGAAAATATGGACAATTGGGTTCATCAAATTGAAGTCTACTGCAGGATTCAAAATATTGTTGATGATTTCACAAAGATGCATCTTTCTTCTTTTTTCTTGGAAGGTGCAACCCTCATTTGTTGGGAGGCCAGAAATCAAGAAGAATTGAAGTGGTAAAATTATCTCTTCTTGGAATGATTTTATAGCTGCATTAAGAAGGAATTTGTATCCATTAGCTTACATGATAAAAAATTATGGATTGGAAAATTTTTAAACAAACTAATGGTTAGAGTGTCCAAAGCTACACACAAGAATTTAGAATAAAAGATTTAATCTTGGGTGTTGATTTGACGTCACAAGATACTCTCTTTAAGTATATAGGTGGATTACATAGTTATTTGAGTCATGCTATACTTATGTTTAGTCCCACCAATATAGATGAAGTATGTGTTCAGGAAACTCATTTAGAATCAAGAGG
The DNA here is from genome assembly GCA_034641835.2 of Pinus albicaulis. Classification (NCBI taxonomy): domain Eukaryota; kingdom Viridiplantae; phylum Streptophyta; class Pinopsida; order Pinales; family Pinaceae; genus Pinus; species Pinus albicaulis. The sequence continues at coordinate 626,923,627 of CM076571.1, forward strand.
CAAGAATTCTCCTCTAAAGTCCAACAAGAAACCCTTTAAATCTGGAGATAAAAGAAAGGGGAATTTTAAAGGCAAAGGTAAGAATAATGCTACTTTCAAGGAAGAGGTAAAGAAAATTACTTATAAACATTCTTCAACATATGGCCACGATGAAGACCATTGCCGGAAATTACATCCAGAATTAAGACCAAATAAGTTCAATAACAAGGGGAAACAAAATTCTGTTGCTACAAATCAACAAGATCTAGGATCTGATTTAGGGGATGAAGCCAAAATTACAACGATGGGAGTGAAAGTTATAGATTCTAATGTAAGTACTAGTTTTTCTAGCAAGCTTATTGAATCTCAAAATGATAAATAAATAAGTGATATTTTCCATATCAAGGTCATTACAAAACATACAAAGGTTGATACATTATTTGATAATGGATCTCAAGTCAATATTATCTCTGAATAAATTGTCAAGAAAATTAATTTAGAGTCTACACCTCATGCAAAACCTTACCCTTTGGGTTGGGTATGTGGTGATGCCAAATTATAAGTGCCAAGAAAATGTAAAGTCAAATTTTCCATCACTGTTAATTTTATATATGAGGCAGAGCTTGAGGTTGTATCACTTGATATTTGTGGGATTTCCATTGGGAGTCCATATTTATATTATCGAAAAAATATATTCTATCATCATGAGAACAAAGATCATATTTTCAAAGATGGAGTTGAGTATATTGTTAGAGCACATCGAAAGAAGATGAACTTATCTCTTGTTAGTTTTGGTCAAATGAAAAGGATTATGAATGTTAGTAAGAATTTTGTGTTGTTGATGATTAAAGCTAAAGGTACTGCCGAATGTGAAGCTTTCGCAGGATGTGATTATAAAATCAAGCATGAGTTGGTTGAAGTTGTAACACTTATGACAATATGTTTCAAGAACCTAAAGGGTTACCTCCAAAAAGAGGAATCCAACATGAGATTCAGTTTACAAAGGGGTCATTAGACCTATTCCATCTCCTTGTGGGTCTCCTATTGTTATGGTTCCCAAGAAAGATGGTACATGGCACATGTGTGTGGATTTTCGAGCTTTGAACAAGATCATGGTAAAGAATCGCTATCCTCTTCCTCACATTGATGATTTGATAGATCAGTTAAAAAATGTTGTTTATTTTACTAAGTTAGATTTTAGAAATAGTTATCATCGGATATGAATTGCTAAAGATGATATTTGGAAAACTGCTTTCAAGAAAAAACAAGGTCTATTTGAATAGTTATTTATGTTGTTTGGGCTTTTCAATGCACATGCCACATTCATGAGAGTTATGAATTATGTATTACAACAATTCCTTGATGATTTTCTCATAGTCTAATTAGATTATATTCTCAGTTCTTAGTAATACTCGTGAAGAGCATGTCAAACATGTAAAACAAGTTCTAAATGTCTTGAAAAAGGAAAAGTTGTATTTGAAGATGTCTAAATGTGAATTTGGGAAAACCTCTTTGGTTTATTTGGGTTTTATTGTAGGAGGCAGTGACTTAAAGATTGATCCCTCCAAATTTGGTGTTATCATGAATTGGCATAAACCCAATAATGTAGTATAAGTTAGGAGCTTTTTGAGAGTATCCCAATATTGGAGAAAATTTATCGCTAACTTCTCATTCATTGCAACACCATTACATGCCTTGACAAGTGTGAAGAAGTTATTTCAATGGGGAGGCAAGAAAAATAAAGCCTTTGATACTTTGAAAGAAAAAAATAGTACAACATCAGTTCTAGCACTTCTATATCTTAAGCAACCATTTGAAATTCAAACCGATGCAAGAGAATATGCCAAGGGAGCAATTTTGATGTAGCATAGTAAGCCAATATTTTATCATTCTGAAAAATTTTCCAATGCGGTGATTAACCATCCAAGGACCAACTTATGATGAATATTTGTATGCTTTGGTACAAAGCTTGAATAAATGGAAGCATTTTTTGATAGGTAAAGAAACAATTATTCATACTGACCATCAACTTTTGTGATATTTACAATTGCAAACCAAGTTACAACAAGCTAGACATTTCAGATGGATGTGATTCCTGCAACAATTTTTTTTGGTAATCAGGTATAAGAAAGTTATATACACCAATGTTGTAGATATGTTATCAAGGCATATTGTTAATGCATATATTATTCTTAAGCATAACTCAATCATGCATGAAAGTTATATTGAACACTATGCTCAAGATGGATATTTTAAAGATGTTTATGCAACTTTGAGTCAAGGTTGAAGAGTTGGATTATCATGTTCATAATTTTTTTTGATTTAATCTTGGAAATTTGTGTTCCACAGGGTGAAAGAGTCAATGTCATAAGGGGAGTCCATACTTCTCTTATTACAAGTCACTTTGGTCTAGGAAAAATAATTGCTCAATTACAGTGTTATTGTTATTGGCCTGGCATGAATGAAATTGTATCAAGACATGTAAAAGGATGTTATATGTGTGCTACTAGCAGGCCAAGAAATAGGAAATTGTGTTTGTACACTTCGCAGTCCTATCCCTTCTCATCCTTGGGAAAGTATTTTTATGGATTTTGTTTGGGGACTACCAATATCTTGGAAAGGTCATGATTAGTTATATGTTGTAGTGGACCGTTTCAACAAAATTTGCATGTTGATGCCATATGTTGGGGTTCCAGTGTTTTGGCCAGATTGGCAAGACCAAAGACCGGACAACATCAAAACCACTTTGGGATCCTAGGATCTAGCCCTCCTGAATCCGGAGAGGGATCTCTCCAATAAAGGCAAAGATTTGATATATCTTTGAAAGCTCAAAATGAGGTATTAGGCTAGGTATGAAGCACAAAGGGGGTTTTAAATGATTTGGTTGGTTTTTGGGTTGGTCGGAGATCATTAAATGAGAAGGTCATGGAATGGAAGGAACAAAGTAGCATGATGTTTCAGTAAAAGAGGATAGGTTAGGAATGTGTTATCCATTGGGCTATGGAGTCATGAAAGGGGGTTACTTGCAAAACAACTAGCCAAGGCTTTCCAAAGGGAAAGTCATCTACACTAAAGGATCTTCTAGATAGATTGTGGAATGGAACATTAAGGAGTGAAATGGAGAGACACAAAGGGCAGCTTAAGATTAGGTCAGAGGTCATTTAACTCTAGGCCTGCTTCGACATACTCTCAAAGGGAAAACACTTAAGATTTAAACATAGAACTAGGCCTAAGATCAAAGAGGGATTTTGAACCTTCAATGCTTTAACACCAGCTCCAAGGGATGTTAGAAAGGCCAATCTGTTGGAAAAGGACCCCAGTGGACAGGGCTTACACTAAATCCTCGGTATCCCAATTCTTCCAGCTTAAACCCAACTAGAACATCTAAGCAACAAACCTCGAATTCACACATCAGTAAGCATGGGCTAGACCAACATCTTTAACTGGTTAAATTACAAGAATTTGCTCTTAGATTCACTATCAGCAAAAAACATCAAAGATAAGAAGAGCAGTGGACATTAGGGTACCATGTAGGGGTATATCCTAAGCCTGATTTACTGATTCTTATCAGAGAAATATGAATAGCATGATTAAAATGGAAAAAGACAAGAAACATCACCCGTAATATAGACCAGGATCCTGTGAAATGCTTGATAAATTGATGTGCAAAACCAGTCACATACACTGAGCTCAATGGCTGATACAGTCCAAAATTTCTCCTCCCATCCTACTAGATTACAAACTACTTAGCTACTTTCCCCCAATAACTATTGTAACAGTCGAATGAATCCCTACACTAACAACAACAAAAACAACAACAACAACAACCCTCTACAATATGTTTTTTAGGGGTTGTTATAGGAGGATGGATAACCGTAGTAGTAGATTTACATTTAATTGATTTCATCAAGACAAAGTGGGGGAAGTGTTCACGCCCATACTGCTTAATGTTTCTTCGTTGACTGTGTGTATCCTATAGTCTAGTTCGAAGTTCTTTGTCAGGTTGAAAACAACCTCAGGTGTGTTCTTTGAAGTCTTTTCTGACTGTAAGGTACTCTGTTCTGTCTTCCAAAGAAAGTAAGATGAATGAAGGTCTGAGAGGCCTCCCATACTTCCATTACTATGGCCCTGGCAGTCTTTAAGAAGCTTCTGTTAGTGTACTAACTGTTATGGGCTCGAGGAGGCATGGGAAATGCTGTAAGCAGGTGTCCTTCTAGAGAAACTATGTTCTGCTGATGCGGAAAGCACTGACATGACCTGTAAGTGTGCTTAGTCTTCGAACTGCACCTTTATCCTTTGAATACGGGATTACAATCGTTAATATTTAATAATAGCGATGATATCGTCTGTCTCTGTTGATACTTTACCGCTATTTATAATAAACTCTCTGTCTGGTTACGTTGGCTGTATTTGTGAACGGAATGATTACATCTGTAATCCACTGCCAAAAAATGCATTAAGCCGTGTCACACCGTAAATCCGAGGGGGGGGGGCGGCCGGGGGAGAAATGCGGAGCCTGTGGAGTAGTGGCGGGCGGCAGTGTAGGTGAAAGTAAATGAAAAAAGTATTATAGAATGAATAAGGGTGACTGGTGGAAGATTGACCCCAATGGGGGTCCCTAGAGGCAGATTTGGATTAGACTATGTAAATGGTGATCAACGGCCAAGATTAATGAGCAGGAGGAGTTAAGATTAAATCGGGGCGGGGAGAAGAAAACCACTTTAATGTTGAAACACCGAAGTTTAACTGGGCTAATGCGAAAATCAGTAGTGGTCGGAAGTCGGCGCCGTGCGGACCCGACGACGAGCGGTCGCGCGGACATTGTGGAGGGGGAGATCAACGGCAGATCAACGACGGAGATTGAATGTTGAAGTTAATAGACACTCCGATGAAGAAATATGGTGGAGGGCGCGATGCAATGTGGGCCGTCGATCTTGGATTGAACGGACGGTCATGATCGAATCAAAATATCGCAATTGGGGAGGCAGAGGGTGGCACTTTAAGGACTTCCGTTGAGCGCCAGATGTCCGATCTGGAACAAGATCGACGGAGGAGATTAAATCGGCGGGGAGAAAAATAGGTGCAATCAACGGGGAATGATGAAATCTGGGTCGTAGGATCATGTGGGATGGACCGTCCAGATCAAATCGGGACTCGCCAATCGGCGGAGGTCAAAAGCACTGGGATTGGGCACTGCGACAGTGCGATTAAGCGACCGCCATCCGATCTGGAGACAGATCGATGGCTCATGTATGAACGGATGGGTAAATGGATAGGGGCGATGGCGGACTGTTGTATTAGTGCTGACCATAAGATCTTTACAGATCGATGGTGAATATTGCAGTGCGGGCCTTCATAACAAAATACCATCGCATCAGGGATTTTTCGTTTAACAAAGGAAAGTGCTTGCCGCGAAACCTCCGATTGCGATAAGCGCCTACGGGCTTAGCGCTTGGTCTCGACGCCCGGTTTTATGGTGGGGAAGTGGTTTAGGGGTTTGTCTAAAGGGGCTTAGGCCTATTATAAATTAAAAGTGGGTTTTGGCTTAATTTTAATGCTTTTTAAGGCCAAAGAGGGATTCGGTAGGGGGAATAAGGGGTTTTAAGACCAAATAAAGGATATTATGAGGTTTTAAAGGGGATTTAGGGATATTTTGAGGGTTAATGAGGGATTTTGGAGGAATTTGAAAAGGGGAAGAAGGTGATGAAAACATAGGCTTTGTGGGAATGAACTAAGGGAGAAAAAAGGCCTTTTTGAGCAAAATCTTCCATAAATAGAGAGGCTTTTTTCATGGAAACAGCAGTGAAGATTGTTCAAAATGAAAAGACACATGGAGACTTCAAGAATGATATGTTTTCAGGGGAAATTTATTTCTTTAATGCTAAAAAATATTTTAGCCACTTGTTTGCTCGTCAAAAATTTTATAGGTGGCTAACAGTGGCTCCACATGGGGATGGCATCTTCTTGAAGGTGTCAGGAACCTTAGAAAATAGTCTTTTGGAGGTAGGCCAGGTGCCTGGTACTTGACACATCCCTTTATCTTTTGGATCAGCTGCCCTAAATCATGAAGACATTATATCAGCAGTAATATTCTCCCAAACAACTACCTACCCACACTATTGTCCTAACATTTTTTCTTCTGGGTGTATTTGGACTTGCAGACCCTTTACATCATCAATTTTTTACAAACAGAAAAATGAACCTATTCTACTGCTACCTTTATTTCTCCATGAGATCAGATTAAACCGTTGGCCCCATAGTTTCTCTATCTAAACTATATCTGCTAGGATTAAACTATCTAGCAGATTTCTTCTCTACATTCTAAGACAGAAATTGAAAAACAGTCAAGCCATGATTAGACTGTCTAGCTTGCTGGACTTTGTAGAAATTAAAAACAGCTGACTAAATTCTCACAGGCTGAGCTTTATTAAAATTTCCTACCTACTCTACTCTACTTGAAAATCTCTGATGCTCTAGGTGATACAATAATGCTAGTGCAGCCAGTCAAGTAATAACAAAAAGGGGCAGAAGAACTGACTGCTTATCAAAGATAGCCATAGGGTACTCTGCATGTGGGTCTTCAACACTGAGGCCACCACCAGTGGTGACCACTTATGATGAATCTGGCTCTTGCAAAGGATCAAAGCTTGGGAACTTGAGCCAATCAGGGCCTCCATGTACTCTGCGACATGATCAATCAGAACATGATATAAACTTTCTTCTTTAAGGCCTTCCATGACTGGTAGGCTGTCTGCATCCTTGAAAATTTTGATCACTACATCTGCAGTGTGGCCTCTATAATCACACTCCTTCTCTTCCTGGTTGGGAGTATTTGGCAGGTAAGTGTCAACCAGGTACACCTCTTCTCCCGTTGGATGAAGACAAAGATGTCTATGGGAAAGACAATCTCCCTCATCTTCACTGCAGCCTGAATAGGAGGACTCACATGTATGGTGGGGCTTTCCTCTTCTGAACTTGGTAGGTTCTGCTGGAGTGAACTGAACTTTGTGAAAATATTAACCTATTCTTGAGTAGGGGTTTCGTTGATTACCTCAACCCTTTTAGGAGAAGGCTCAGGATATTCATCTCGCTCAATATTTTCTTCATTTCTTTCTTCCTTATCCTTTGCACCAGAAAGATGCTGACTTCCTCCTTCATGGAAATCATTACTGATGATCTGATATATAACAGAGTGAAGATTCATTGATTCTTCGTTTACTCTCAGGCTTTCAACACTTTCCTCATCAGTATCACATATATCCTGCATTTTCTCATTTCTTTTCTGAAGGTCCTGGTCCTAATCTTCCTCTCCTGGATCTTCTGATGATGGTCCTGCAAGCTCAACTTCCCTTTGGAAAAAAATATCATCAGACAGACCAATGTTATAGGAATCATAATTACGAGCAATGCCACCAGCTGTATCTATCGGATCCTCAACAAGCCTTTCTTCGCAAAAACCTGCAAGTTCCTCTTCTGATTCAACATCTTGTTCATCACACATGCTCTGCAAGCCGCTTGTGTCTTGCAGTGATTTGATTTGATTTTCTTGAGGACAAGGCGTAGGTATTTTCCAATCATCATTTCTGGTTTCAACCTCATATTCTTCCTCTTTTATGTTTAGCATGGTGTTGGCAGTCTCTATCATTTTTTCCAGCTTGTTCTCTCAAGAGATATGCGCTATTTGCTATGTTTGGTCCCTCTTTGTTGCTTTTAATCTTTCCTCCCTACACTTTATGTTGTGTTCGATAGTAATTGCGATGTTCTGCATTTCCTCCAGGCTCGAAGGCTCTCTTTCTCTTATATGGAATTCCACCTCGGGGTCAAAAGAACTCAGATAGTGCAACAAGGCCCATCCTAAGGGTGGTTTTATATCAAAAGGTATTGCATTGTATACCTTATTAAACCTGGCTGAAAACTCTTGTAATGTCTCTCCTGGTTGTCTTCTCAAATTCTAATATTCTTCTAGGATGAGGAAGACATTCACCGGGACTACCCACCTATCAAGGAAAACTTGAGCGAACTGCTAAAAACTGATGATGCTTGTGGCTGGAAGGTTTTTAAACCAACTCTTAGCATTTCCTTGTAATGAAAAGGCAAACATTCTAATATGCACATCATCTTCTTCTATTTCATACAAGTCAAGTAAATCCTCAATATTTTGCACATGCTTCTCGGTAGTGATATTTTTATTTTCTCCATCGAAAAGAGGCAGCTTGTTGGTAAGTCCTGCAGGAAGGGGTTGGAAGATAAGAGGTAAAACCAGGGGCTTATATATTTCTATGACCTTTGTATGTGTAGGTGGTGCAACAATAGGCTCATGGCTGCTCGGAGTTTCTCTAGGAGTGGGAGATACAACATGAGGCTATTGTTCCACCAGGTCTTTCATAGGAGTAAGGATCTGCTTATGGTCTGAAGACTGAGGCTTGAGATCTTTCCCATACTCAATGTGAGTTTCATCTTTGTACACTTGATCAAGCTTAAAGTAGGACAGAACATTGTGATAGATAAAAACAATGAATTCATTGAACCAAATCCAACCCAAATGTTCTAGCCTTCTCTGAGGTCTGGCCATATTTCAGGTTCTTCCTCCAGTGGAGTCTTTTGAGAGTTATGGAGTGTGGAGTCACCAGGTGGATGAATTTGACTGTTTGAAGCAGGTTGCTGTCCACCGTCAGCACTGAGATACCAATCTAAAGGCATTGGTCTGAGTTTTCCCCAGCGGAGTTTCCATTATGTTGGTGACGACAATGGGACACCAAACCAGATATTAGCAATTAAGGACTCTCAGATTCTTTCCCCAGCGGAGTTGTCATTATGTTGGGGTTCCAGTGTTTTGGCCAGATTAGCAAGACCAAAGACTGGACAACATCAAAACTGCTTTGGGATCCTAGGATCTAGCCCTCCTGGATCCGGAGAGGGATCTCTCCAATAAAGGAAAAGATTTGATATATCTTTGAAAGCCCAAAATGAGGTATTAGGCTAGGTATGAAGCACAAAGGGGGTTTTAAATGATTTGGTTGGTTGTTAGGTTGGTCGGAGATCATTAACTGAGAAGGTCCTGGAATGGAAGGAACAAAGCAGCAGGATATTTCGGTAAAAGAGGATAGGTTAGGAATGTGTTATCCCTTGGGTTATGGAGTCATGAAAGGGGATTACTTGCAAAACAACTAGCCAAGGCTTTCCAAAGGGCAAGTCATCTATACTAAATTATCTTCTAGATAGATGGTGGAATGGAACATTAAGGAGTGAAATGGAGAGACACAAAGGGCAGCTTAAGATCAAGTGAGAGGCCATTTAACTCCAGGCCTGCTTCGGCATACTCTCAAAGGGAAAACACTTAAAATTTAAACACACAACTAGGCCTAAGATCAGAGAGGGACTTTGAACCTTTAATGCTTTGACACAAGCTCCAAGGGATCTTAGAAAGGCCAATCTTTTGGAAAAGGACCCTAGTGGACAGGGCTTACACTAAATCTCAGGTATCCCAATTCTTCTAGCTTAAACCCAACCAGAACATCTAAGCAACAAACCTCGAATTCACACATCAGTAAGCATGGGCTAGACCAACATCTTTAACTGGTTAAATTACATGAATTTTCTTTTAGATTCACTATCAACAAAAAACATCAAAGGTAAGAAGAGCAGTGGACATTATGGTACCATGCAAGGGTATATCCTAAGCCTGATTTACTAATTCTTATCAGAGAAATATGAATAGCATGATTAAAATAGAAAAAGACAGGAAAAATCACCTGTAATATAGACCAAGATCCTGTGAAATGATTGATAAATTGGTGTGAAAAACCAATCACATACACTAAGCTCAATGGCTAATACAGTCCAAAATTTCTCCTCCCAGCCTACTAGATTACAAACTACTCAGCTACTTTCCCCCAGTAACTATTCTAACAGTCGAATGAATCCCTACACTAACAACAACAACAACAACAACAACAACAACAACCCTCTACAATATATTTTTTAGGGGTTCTAATAGGAGGATGGATAACCGTAGTAGTAGATGTACATTCAATTGATTTCATCAAGACAGAGTGGGGGAAGTGTTCACGCCCATACTGCTTAATGTTTCTTCGTTGACTGTGTGTATCCTGTAGTCTGGTTCGAAGTTCTTTATTAGGTTGAAAACAACCTCAGGTGTGTTCTTTGAAGTCTTTTCTGACTGTAAGGTACTCTGTTCTATCTTCTGAAGCAAGTAAGGTGACTGAAGGTCTGAGAGGTCTCCCATACTTCCATTACTGTGGCCCTGGCAGTCTTTACGAAGCTTTTTCCGGTGTACTAACTGTTATGGTCTCGAGGAGGCATAAGGAATGCTGTAAGCAGGTGTCTTTCTAGAGAAACTACGTTCTGCTGATGCAGAAAGCACTGATATGACCTGTTAGTGTGCTTAGTCTTCAAACTGCGCCTTTATCCTTTGAATACATGATTACAATCGTCAATCTTTAATAATAAGCGGTAATCCCTTTAATCTGTCTCTGCCGATACACTTTTCCACTGCTGTATCTGCGCTCTCAGTCATAGTGGCTGCGACTGTGGAGCCAGAGTGAATTTCTCACTCTGTAATCCCTGTAAAAATGCAATAAACTTGTCATAAAAATCCAGGGGAGGTGGCGGAGAAATGCTGTGGAGGCCTATGGAATGGTGGAAGAATGGCGAATGTAGGTGAAAATGGGCGAAAAAGTATTATAGAATGGTGAAGAATGACCTGGTGGAGATTTGGGGTAATGGGGGTCACAGACCGTTGGATTAGATATGGAAATTGTGATTAACGGCCAGGATTAAGATTAAATCAGGCGGAGAAAAACCACTTTAGCGTTGAAACACTAAAGTTTAACTTTGGGTTAATACAAAGAAAATCAATGAAAATGAATGGAAGTCGCGCGCCTATGATGTTGGACCTGGCGGGCGGAGGGTGATTAGCTGTGAGCCGTTGGATCTCATGGGGAGATCAATGGCGGAGATTGAATGTTGAAGTTAATAGAGTCTCCAATGAAGAAATATGGTGGAGGGCGCTATGCAATATGGGCCGTTGATCTTGGATTAAATGGACGGTCACGATCGAATCAGAATATCACAATCGGGGAGGCAGAGGGTGGCACTTTAAGGAATTCTGATTGGTGATGGTGTGATTGAGTGCTAGCCATCTGATCTGGAACAAGATCGACGACGGAGATTAAATCGGCGGGGAGAAAGACAGGTGCAATCCGTGGGGGACAATGAAATCTGGGCCGTAGGATCGTGCGGTATGGATGGCTCAGATCAAATCGGGACTTGCCAATCGGCGGAGGTCAAAAGCACTGGGATTGGGCACTGCGATAGTGTGATTAAGTGACCGCCGTCCGATCTAGAGACAAATCGACGACTCATGTATGATCGGATGGGTAAATGGATAGGGGCAATGGTGGACTGCGGGATTAGTGCTAACCATCAGATCTTTACAGATCGACAGTGAATATTGCAGCGCAGGCCTTCATAACAAAATACCATCGCATGGGGGATTTTTCGTTTAATAAAGGAAAGCGCTCGCCGCGAAACCTCCGATTGTGATAAGCGCCTACGGGCTTAGCGCCTGGTCTTGACGCCCAGTTGTATGGTGGGGAAGTGGTTTAAGGGCTGGCGGAAAGCGGCTTATGCCTATTATAAAGTAAAAGTGGGTTTTGGCTTAATTTTAATGCTTTTTAAGGCCAAAGAGGGATTCGGTAGGGGGAATAAGGGGTTTTAAGACCAAATAAAGGATATTATGAGGTTTTAAAGGGGATTTAGGGAGATTTGGAGGGTTAATGAGGGATTTTGGAGGAATTTGAAAAGGGGAAGAAGGTGATGAAAACAGAGGTTTTGTGGAAATGAACTAAGGGGGAAAAGGCCTTTTTGAGCAAAATCTTCCATAAACAGAGAGGCTCTTTTCATGGAAACAACAGTGAAGATTGGTCACAGGGAAAAGACACATGGAGGCTTCAAGAATGATATGTTTTCAGGGGAAATGTACTTGAAGGCTCAAAAACATTTTAGCCACATGTTTTCTTGTCAAAAAATTTATAGGTGGCTAACACCATATAAGAAACAATTTACAACTGAACAAACTAAAAATATGTTCTTCCAATATGTATGGGTTCATTTTGGGTTACCTACTTAATTTGATGATTTCTGATCAAGATTCTTGATTAATCGAGAGGTTTTGATCAATTTTATGAGAACTCATGGACACAAAGTTAAAGAATAGCACAACGTTTCATCCACAAATCAGAAGCCAGACAGAAGTAGTGAACAAAACAATAGTGCATCTCCTTCAAGGATATTATGGTTAGCATCCTAAACTTTCGAATGAGAATTTTCATTAATCAAACATGCCTACAATTGTGCCAAGCATTCATTTACACAAGTATTTCCATTTGAAGCTTGTTTTGGTTATTTAACAAAAGTCTCCATTGGATTTCATCTTTGGTAAATATATTGCAGTAGATGGAAATAGTGATGTGGATAAAGCAAAGAAATTCATTGAACAAATTCAGCTAGTGCCTCAAAGGGTACATGAACAACTGGAGAAAATCCATGCCAAGTACAAAACAAGACATGGTAAGCATCAAGTTGATCATGATTACCAAGTGGGAGATCAAGTTTGGTTGTACATCATCAAGGAAATATTACAAGGTGAAGGTAAAAATATCAAGCCAATTAGACATTGTCCTTTCAAAATCTTGGAGAATATTGGTAACAATGTTTTGCGATTAGATTTTTCACCTTACATGCAAATTTATTCTATTGTGAATGTGGAAAACTTGAGATTGTATGAGCTTCCTATGATTTTTGATCAAGAAGAGAATGTTCATATTCCATCTATAGAATATTTTGCTCATGAATATTTAAATGAGTTGCAAGAAGACTCAATTCTTGACATGGATAATAAATTCACGCATAGGCAATGTGGAGTATCTTCGTCTGGGGCTCAAAGGTACCAATCCAAGAAAAGGATAGAGATAAAAAAAGTGAGGGAGTTGTAACCTCACTTACTTGATGAGTAAAACAAAAATTTTGGTGGTCCAAAAGCTTCCAATGGGGACGAGTGATCCAGGGGATAAAAAATATGATAACAAATTAAAGTTCTCAAAATATCCCAAAATCAATTCCAAATCATAGATCTCATCATTCTAATTCCAATGACACTTGAATCATATCAATATGACACCGTATGAGGAAGTTATCACATTTTGAAGTTTTTGGAAAATAACTAAAAAGTCAAAGTGCCAGGTTGGTTGTGTAGACCGTATGCTGATGTGGCAGACCGTATGTTGATGTCAATAGGGGTACTGGGCTATATGGGAAGGTATATGGACCAATCCCATGGGGACACATGGTGCATAGTTATTGGTGGATAGGTTTTGTGGCTGGGCCAATCATAGGCCACCATGTGGGCCAATCAAAGGGCACCAAGTGGCCCTATAGGAGACCACCACATGGCCCTTGGAATTTTTGTAAAATTTTGTTTAATACACCGACCACCTTTGGCAGAATCAAATAGAGACCTCCAATCAATAGATCGACTGCATAACCAATCAGATTACTATGTCACTTGTTAATACATAGTGGCCACATTATTTTTATTATGGATGAGCATGACAATTGGGGAGAGGGATGGGAAACCATGCGTGCCCGACTGACCCAGATCTAGGTTATATATTATGCAATGTGACCAAGGTGCGAACATGAATATGGGGGCAGGCACGTGGCACCCTACCTCGACAGTTCACGGAATCAGCGTGGCACGTGGTGTATTTCCCTTACCCATGGCCTGAGGCCATGTGGTATCACACAGGAACTGGGGGCATGAGGATTGACGGGGCCAGTGGGCCATTAAAAAATTATTTAATATTTAATACAACAAAACCAACCACCGTCGAGATTTATATATCGAACGTGGAACCTCCGAGTTTCCAACTGTGCACCATACCAATTGGGCTAGAATGACTTTGTTACCCAATTTTGCAGAGAAAACCAAATTGTAGAGCTATTTGCAGGCAGTTTGAATAAGGATGCCTGAGTCTTGGTGACTTTTCAACCTTTTTGAGCCCAAGAAGATGATCCCAGACAAGGGATTTTGGGAATTCTAAACGCAATTATAGTCTTATTTTTTAAAATGGAGACTTGTATGTTTATGTATTTGAACATTCAAGAATATAATAAAAAATACTACCATTGGAATCTGGACCCAAAGACGTAGCCCAGGAGGGGTGAAATATGTCATCAATTTGTGGTGTTTTGATGCTACATGTTGTCCATTTTAACTGTTAAAATTATGAAAATTTTACTTTAGTTTGTGTGATTTTGCAATCACGATCAATTGCCTAAAATACATAAACTAGGTTGAAAATCATTTCATGAAACCTTCATTTTTTTAATTTTGGATCAATCCTCAGACACATCTCTCAAATATTCGAAGTCCCAAATTAGAGTGGACACACTTTAAATAATTAGGAATGCCAATTTTTAATCAAAATGTGAAGGTTGAGGTTTGGTCAGAAACCATAGACAAAATGAAGAGGAAATTAAAACATTGGGGAACTCAATGGTTAACTTGGAAGGTAGGGTCATTCCATAAAATCCATATTATTAACCCTCCCTATATATAAATATGAAATTCTATAGGCACCAAATGACATCCAAAAATAAATAGAGCTCATCCTAAAAAAAATTTGTGGTAGGGAGGCAAGACAGACTCCAAAAAAATTCAACCTTTTCAGTTAGAAGAATGTAATATCCCCATATGAAAGAGGAGGAATAACCATAAAGCAACCTAAATTGATGAATTTAGCACCGGGAGTAAAGATTACATGGATATTATTCATTGAAGAGCTTGCTTGGTGGAAGAATTTCATTAAAGGAAAATATCATAATACTTCTCGCCAATAACTTCTTCAATCCCAAATTCTAACAAGATCATGTACTCCAATTTCAAAATTGTGCAAAAAGAACACCCCCCCCCCCCCCATACAATATCATATATCTATAATTACAAAGGGTTGGCAAGAGATTAATATTTGAAAATATGAGTATATTAAGTAGACCGAAATTATCCTCCATCCCAAAAATCCAACAGCTCAAGCATTGGTGCAAAGGAAAAGGCGTAACCAAGTTGGCACAAATATCAGCCTCGGGTCAAACTAATTCATATTTGAGGGCTTGGAAATCCCCACCCATTCTATAAAGGCTCATTCATCAATGGAGTCTTCTTAGCAATCATTTAAAATGCAATGCACCTATTAAACTCGTGCAACATGATAGCTTCAAATGGAATTTAGCATGGAAGGACTACTTAGTTAAAAGTGGCTACAATGCACTTCAAGGATATTAAGAGTAGTAGCCCATCTGGCCTTACTAGAAGGAAATTTGGAAATCATAAAGTTTCCCCAAGATCAAGAACTTTATTTGGACTCTCCTTAAGGGGGAGATATTGAAAGTTGACAATCTTCGAAAGCAAAAAATACAAGGCCCTTCAAGATGCTAATTCTCCATGAATGTTGAGAAAAAAAACCATAATTTGTTCCTTTCTTGTCCCTTCTCTCAAATGTGTTGGAAGGAAATGTTCCATCCCATCCCTATTCATCCAAAATTTGAATTGAGCATCACATAATTATTTTCACATTGGAACTCAAGCTATTCCTACATGTTCAAAAGGAAAAAATTGTTAAAGTGTTTTTCATTAAGCCTTCCAACATTTATCTACTGGCAACTATGGTTAACAAGAAACAAAAGCACCTTTCACTACAAAAAACCATAGAGAAGGAAGATTATGGCCAAAGTGTGGGGACTCGCAACTGGAACCATTATTTCAAAAGGAAACAAGACATTTGATCAAAAAATCTTGCAGGGGTAAGAGACATTGTGGTTTCATTTTGTCCTTGAAAAAACTCCTCATACCACCCACATTCCTCTTGGAAGATATCTTCTTCTCCTTAACTAGAAAATAATATTCAAAGATAGTTCATTTAAGATCTAGTTAAAAGGGAAAAATCAAGCCTACTTTTTCTTTGATGGTGCTTCAAAAAATAATCCAGGGAAAGAAACAACAAGGGGAGTCATAATACCTTTTGGAGGAGAAAAAGGCATCTTACGAAAGGGGCCTCGGTCATGAATCAAAAAACAGGGATAAATATTATGGCCTTCTATTGGACATAATATCCTTCGTGAGCTCTAGATTTGAAATCCTATAGTGTTAGAGGACTCTGCTTTTCTCATCCACCTGTTGATTAAAGGTTCAAGTCCCAAAAACATAAAGATTTTTCAAAATCTAGCCTGTGTCTGACATCACCTAGCACATATGGGGACATATCCGTCTATCATGTTTTAAGAGATAACAAAAACTACAAGGAAAATACCTTCTAGCAGAGCTTTTTGCGAAGGCCCCCTATAAAAATATCCCAAAAATACATCTATAGCGGAGGTCACTGGTGAAGTTGGGTGGGTAGATGTTTTAGCAGATGTTTCTTTGATGATTCCTCTAAATTATTCAAGCGGACTGGTGCTTTACCATCCATTCATGCACTGCAGATGCATATAACTTGGTGCACCACGAAATTTATTTTATTGAAAAATAAAAAACCATGGTGTGCTAAATATCGAAACACATCAGTGCTTGAATATTTTCTTGCACCAAACTCCTTCATATAGGAAAATGTTCCAGTGTTATTCGACAATGATTTCCTGGTGCGGTAAACATATAACAATGCCCCAAGGCATCTTATAAAGCATATCGATAGACAATTTTTAATTTATTAAAAAATATCGGTGTTATTGTAAAACCATAACACCGGCGTATTACCAGTAACATAAACCCCTGGAGCATCTTGATAAAGAACCATGATAACTTTAAATTAAAAAAAATTAAGGTTCTTTTAGATATATCCCACACTGATGTGCTTCACGAAACACATCGAAGGAGGGTTAAGTAAAAAAAACCCTCCTAGCAATAATTTTAATTTTTACCATCCACAATGCGTCTGAGCTCTAAAGCACCAATGCTACTCTTATCACGTGCAAGTTCCCTAGAGTCGGTGATTCTCTTTCTCACCACCTCTCAGTACCATGCTCACTATTTGATTTTCCGATTTTTTCAAATGGTGTGAAATTTGTTTTTTCTCCATTACGTGTCCACAATGCCTCCCCAACGACTAATTTCTAGGTAATGTCTATGTTATTTTATAACTTAAGTTTTTAGTGAATTATAATTGAAAATTAGGTTGAATTTCTCATGGTTTTTGCAAAAAAAAATGACACGCGGTGTGCTCAATATGTTCGGTTCACACTGAGCGCAGTGCGCCCTCTAAATTTACAGGGTGCACCGTTTTTCGATGCGTGAACATAATGCACCGTTGTTGTGGTGGTGCGTTTTGTAAATATAAACACATTGGGAAAGATGCGACATTTTTTACGTCAGTGTGTCACTCCTTGTGCATTTTTATTTACCAAACACACAACATATAAATATCTAAAAATATTCCTATAGCTCGGTGCATTCGATAACCTGAACATACCGTACTAGTGCCAATAGGTTATACGTGCACACCGGTGCACAAGTATTCTGCACTGATTTGAAAAGTTGAATTTCTAAAACACCCATAGTGCATCATACTTATGTGCACACCATTTCTAGTGTGGTTATAGTTGAAAGCACATCGAAATCATTGCATGACTATGTTTTGAGCACACCGGTAATTTTGTTTTTTCTTTAACTTGAAAGTTATGTTTCCATAGTTAAAAATACATGTTTCATTTAATAAAAAAAATTGTATCTGAGGATGATTTATTTTATATTTCAATCATGTAGCAAAGATGTCAGTAGAGGGAGCAACAACAAGAGCAGGAGAAATAGGAAGACCCATACAATATGGTCTGACCACGATAGGCCAGAGATAGGGAGATGGATTTATGCCCTCACCCTATTATTGTAGTGACCCAAGTGCTATTAAGGAATGTATGCCTCCTCAAGTACTATGAGGAGGGTACATCCCTGAAGGCGCACTTTGTCTTATTGGTTCATTTGATCTTCCGATGGGATGTCTAGAAGAAGGATCTATATGTCGGTCTTGAGTTGTGGTATAGTCCCACTATGGAGGACATATACTTTATCATTGGCCTATCCAGGAGAGGGGAGGATTTTCCCCAGTTTCCTGATGTCCCCCATGGTGTTGCAGCTCGGATTCAACTTGCATACACTCAAAGATATGCCGGGCCTCATGCGGTTTTTCCATCATATTTTAAGGTTCGTGTTGGACAACTACATATTTCTTCTTTTGCTAGAGAGAAGGCTAGGTGCCTCTGAGTATTAGTCAGAACCATTGCACATTATTGTGGTGTTGGAAAGGACATTAGTTATCCTTTTTTTTTAATATGTTGATTCTTTGATTTAGGTGCTATGTTGCATCAGATGGTCTACCATATTTTTGAGGTATATTCACGACTTTAGATAAATGTTGTGCATTGTCGAGACAGGGGAGGGAGACCTTCCCTTTTTCTCATGAGCTTGTTTGTTTATTTTTTGAGAGGTTTCTGGAGATGAGCCATAAATTTTATTGTCTCCATCCTAGGGATATCATTGAGGCTCAGATGCGTATGTGGGGGCTGATGATGCCCAAGAGGACCATGCCGAAGTTTTTGGCTAGGATTTTGGATGAGGCACTGACACTATTGGCCAGTGCGGATGACCATGTGTTTGTCGTGTTAGTATATCCATATGCGAGGAATTATTGGAGAGGGTGTCCCAATATCTTCTTCACAACGGTTGAGCCTAGAGATGATAGGGGTAATATTAGTGTTTCTTTTTAAATTAATCTAGTTTCATTTTCCTATTTTAATGAATTATAATAAAAGTGATTCTAGCACGTTCTTTAACTTTATTTATTAATTTTTTTAATGAAATTGTATACTTATTTTTGTGTAATATATATTTCATAGACATCGACTCATATGATGGGGACATGCCTCCTCCCCCACCACTAGATGGAAGATATGAGGAGATGGATGAGGCCGCAAGAGGGTGAGGCACATCCTTAGGGGGGTGTGGGCATCCAGGAGCAGAGGACTGCTATGTGATTTCAGATGGACTACTGTGATATATTGGCCAAAGTTTTGGTTCGGTAGGGAGCCTGCCCTGCGAGTCCTACAATAGCTTCACCCAATAAACCTCTAACATATCACGCGTGATCATAGAATATTAAACAATACCCTTATTTTGAGTACATATTGGAAATTACCCCTAAAAATCACATAATTTAACCCCCTATGAATATAAAACCAATACACCTTTCCAATTTAAAAAGCCCCTAATTTCACTATATATTGTAGGTATCCATTTTCTTATTAACATTTTTTATATCCCTTTATATTTTTCAATTAACTTTGAGCTCCATTTTTTGTACCTTCCAATATAAAAACCCTTTATCCCCTATATATCCGTCAATATATTATGTCATGTTTTCCTCATTGTATATCCCCCAGTATGATCCCACTTGCTATGGTATTGTTCCCGAAGTGAAGCCCCCGTGACAAGGCCTCAAGATATCAGTGTGAATCCGATGTTCGTGGATCTCTATAGGGACTGTCTATAGGATTTGATGTCTCTTATGTGGCATGCCATCAGAGCTAATACTTTACTGGTAGCGATGAGGTCTTCAGAGCATGATGCGGCAACACATCCATCAGATGAGGGTGGTGGTGATGATTATGATCATGATGATGAGGGTGATTATCATGATCATGATCATGAGGATGGTGATGATGATGCTTCTGGTCAGATCATGGTCGTTAGGATGTCAGTTATCCTTCTGGTAGTACACCTGCTCGTTAGACACTTGATAATGAGATGCCAGAGCTAGAGGATGTGCCATATGTTTTTCATGATAGAGAAGATCGACCACCTTCTACTGTATACCAACCACCTTCTACTGAAGACCAACCACCTCTTAGTCCACCTCATTTGAGTTTGAAAAATGTACTTGATCAGGCAGTAGTTGACCATCCATCATCTTCTATTGTAGATCAGGCTGCACTTTTTATCAGATATCTATTGATTGCACTTGTATCAGATATCTATTGTATCAGATATTTTATTGCACTTTTTGACTTCATGATGTAGTTGTTCGACTTCTTTATATATATATATATATATATATATATATATATATATATATATATATATATATATCAACACCAACTTATAAATTAAGTACATAAACATGAAAAAAAAAATGCACCATATATATATATATATATATATATATATATATGGTGCATTTTTTTTTCATGTTTATGTACTTAATTTATATGTTAGTGTTGATGTGTATATTGATAGGTCATGTTAGATATGTTCATTTAATGTGCTTACATATATATGTGAACGTGATAGCAGTTATTTGACATGAGATTTATATTAATTTGAGGATGTGTGTCGTGATGGTGTTATATTACAATCTGTATTTTGTTAGATGTAATCACGATGATGGTGCTCTGTTAGATTATTAGATTTGTGTGCTAGCTAATGATGTTCATATGTGCTACTAAACGTGTATATAAGTAGATGATGGTAGTGAATTCAAATGTGTATCTTATATGATGTTTATGTTTGTTAGATTATTGTAGTCATGATGTTTATTTTTATGAAATAATGTTTATTATAGATTATGTATTGGTAAATTTATATCAAACTTTCATATATGAAATTGCATGTAAAATGACTTTAAAAAAATGCAAAGATATTTTTTATAAATTACAAAGTTTAGTATGGTTGAAACTATGATTGTAAAATTAGGATAAATATTTTCCTATTGCTTATATAGTTCATTGATATTCAATATAACTTAATTAGTAAATATTTCAATACTCACAATCATAAAATAATTAAAGGTAAAATAATTTAGTTAGTTCTTAAAAAGATGAAAATTTGTAACTCATCCAATTTTTAATATAAAATTGTATTAATAATAAATTATTCAAAAATACAATTTAACTAATTCAATATTGGTTTATAAAATTTAATCTATTGTCAAATTTAAAAAACTTAAGTCGATTTTTTTTTACAACCTGCAACCTAGATCCAACTTAACTTTGGATCTACCAAGGGTGGAGAGAGATCAAATCTCTTGAGATGCAAACATATTTTTGAGTGACAAGAGATTTGATCCCTTTAGGTGCTTGGTGGATCTAGGCAACTGGTATATTAATATATATGTAGTTGACATTGAAATATTTTGTTTATAATTCACGTTCTCCATATTAAAATGTTAAAATATGCCCCCCTCATATTTTTTTTCCTTTATGTATACTTTTAATTATTTTTATCACTAATATTTTATAAAATATTGCATATCAAATCCATTTTAAACATTAAAAATTTTACAAATATCCCTCATACATTGAATTAGAAAACAACTATTAATGGAATAAGAATTCTTTCAATCTTTCTCACTAAAGTGAAATAAGAAATTTTTCAATTTAATTTACTTTATTTGTCTCCATATAAAGTATTTATAAAATTATGTTATTTAATATGGACATTGAGATATTTTACTTATATTTTACTTATGGTTATCAGTAAAATATTTTTGTTATTAATATAATTTTGGTATAAATATCCCATGTAAATGGAACATTGAATGAATTACACATAATGTAATATCAATAATACTATTTCTTGTCATGTGAAAAATTACTTTTTTTCCTTGCGGTGAAAATTAAATTATATTTTTTACTTATTACATTTCTTCCTCATAATAAAAGCTATTTTTTAACTTTTGGTTACATTATATCTCTATATAAATTTATATAAGATTAAGGTGTAAATTGAAGTATTGTAATTATGGTTGACATTAATTTCTTTCCTTATTACTATTTTTAATTTATTAATTTAAATTATTATTCTACTATTTTTAAATGTGTTGATAACATCTGTCCCATACTGAGTTGCAGAGCGCCTCTCAGCACAATTAATTTAAATTTAATACAACTTAACAAATTCTATTTTTTATAAAATTTATTTTATTACTAAAGTTATGAGATTTTCAAGCAATTTAAATTTAATCTTTATAGAAACTCTTAACAATTTAAATTAAAAATTTCTCTCTATAAAGACGAGGATAAAGAAATGTAAAATAAGGCTTGTGACCAAGTTACTTGTAGTTGGGCATTTTTTCTATTGGAATTTCTCCCTTAAAGAGGCAAGTGAACTTTTTTCTAGTAATAAAGATATAACATTTTGTTGATGTTAATTTGGTTCTTTATTTTATACTCTATTGGTTTAAATTTAACTCTTTTTAATAATAAATATGAGTTAAATAATACAAATTAAATTATCACGAGATATTCACTAAAATTCATGTTTTTCACATTTCTTGTAGCTAATATTACATCATGTTCACAATGATAAAGACATGTCACCTTTAAATAGTTTAGTTACAAATACATAAAAAGTAGATATTTATTTTACATAATCTAAATAGGGAACAAAAATGCATCACCAAGTCTATTTGAAACTCAAACAAATGTCTCTTAATCATCATTACAAATGTGACGCACTTAGTATGTTTTGATCACATTAGTGCTATCATATTTACCCAACGCACCGCCTAAATAATATTTAAAAATATAGTTATATATCAGTGTGTTTGATAAAGTGAACGTTCTGTCCCTCTGATAAAATGTTATATGTGCGCATCGGTGCATACGTGTGTTGCACCACTACGAAAATTTAAATTTGTGAACCAACAACGTTGCGTCATAGGTATGTGCACACTGTCTATGGTGCAGTTTTGTTTTACAGGGCACTGAAGCCAGTGCATGACTGTGTTTTTGGTGCACCAATAGTGTTTTTTTTTAAAATTGAAAGTTATGTTTCCATATTAATAAATACATTTTTAATTTAATAATAAAAACAATTATTTTATGTATAAGGCTTATGTATTTTGTATGTCAATCATGTAGTAGAGACATCGGCAGAGGGAGAAACAATAATTAGAAATAATTAGCGAAATATCGAAAACAAAAACATACAACAAGAGTATAAATGATGAAATAACACAAATACATATCACTCTCCATTATCACCACCTTGATTATCTTCGTCGATGCTTGGCATCATAACATTTTTGTTCTTAAAAACATGTTTTGAACTAGGGTTGTGTCTTAATAGGAACCACCAATCCATGTAAAACACATCTGGGTAAAAAAACAGGCTAGTTGCAGTGCTTTTGGAAAACATAAGGCTCCCTATCTTCATGCCACATCTTTCTAGAATTGATAGATGTTGGGTGTGGGAATCGTAGTTAACCAAACTCCTTTCAACACTTAATTGTCAACCCGGGGTTCATAAACTTAGATACGAAGCACAAGAAATGCCAAAAGTGTTATGAACTTTTCCTATCTATTCCTACTTCTTAAATCAAGATCTTGCAGAATCGAAAAGAAATATCACACATCAATTTGCACCAACGAAGTTTTAGTGCCACAATGCGAAATAAAGTAGTTTGAGAAGAAATAAAATAAAGGAATTTTCACACTTGCTGTAAACAATATTGATTGCTGAAATGAAACTCTATGTTTATCTCTAGTATGGGTGTTGGCAGGTTCAAAAGTGGGCCCTTGGAAAGATTTTCCTTCTTAAGGAATTTCCTTCCTGCACCAAGCTATTATTCCTATACTCCTACAATATGCTTACACTAGTACAGGAACATGACTTAGGTGCGAGAAGTATGTTTTACACTTGCACTGGAGATTTATGTCTTTGTGCGGTCGATAGGCTCGTAGCCTAAGCTATGGATTCTTTTGTGACCTCAAACTCTAGTGAGCCGACCTTGGCTCGACCTCCTTCAAATGTTCTTGCAAATTCTAATGCCACAGCTGTATCAAATCCATCGAAATTTTGTAGAATTGGGAGAAATCCTGATTCTTGCAATAGTGCAAGATTGTTCCGATACTTAGTTGTCTGCTCTATCTCCTTCACAAAAGACGGTTCATTTCTCACAGGCGCCATATTTTTATGAATTCACCCCAATTCTTTGTCGAAAAAATATCACACTGAGAAGCTCAAAGGGGCTGTCAATAATTTTATGATGATGGAGCTGTTCGTCCACTACCTTCTTGGCCTCTTCCATCCAATCACGCTCCATCATTATTCCTTTGAGACTGATGTACACACGAATCAATCCTGTACAAGTAGGCGATGATGATCAGAAGAGGCGGAGGTAATGGCCATGCATGGTCAGGTTATGAGGTGAGGCCATTATTGATAGGTGATGAAAAATATTTTCAAAAATAGGTAAGTTTTGGGTTTCGGATGGGTTCGTACTATACATTTGCTTCATAATTTCACATAAGGCGTACTTCAGTACTCATTAAAAAGACAAGACTTCATGACCTAAAATATCTTGTACTTAAAATATTTTCTTCCTACATTATTAAATGACAAAGCAAAGTCTTAACCATAATTCAAATAATTAGAAGGTATGGTCCATTGATGGGGCAATCATTTTGTCTGCAAAAATTTTAAGAGATACACTTTATAATGCACATTTTTGCATTAGATATCCCTGCATCATATTAATAATTCATGCATGTGTTTTCTTCATGGGGCGCGTGCTTGCACTGATCGTGCTTGCATTGAACCTGCTTGCACTGAATTTGCCTTCACCATAATGTTCCTGCACTGAAACGTGCCTGCACTGAAACATGCCTGCGCCGTAATGTGCCTGCACTGAGACGTGGATACACTAGGGATCTCTGTAACATCGAAGAGAAAAAGGGACAAAGATAAATTCTGATAGAATACATTTCATTGGAAAGATTTTTTTTTTTCTTGATTATACAAGGAAAGTTTTATTCGCCATTCTTTGGTGTTAAGTATGCCTTCCGATCTGACTTACAAATTCATATAAGATCCTGTAGTCGATCCATGAGGGAAAAAAAGAAGTGGGAAAGGGTAATTTCTAGAATGGGAATTAATATCATGGCAGAGATTCTAAGAATGAAACTGCCAAGGGGGATAAACGAAAAAGGGACTTTGGGGGAAACATTCAAGGGGAAAAAGAGGGAAGTACGAAATCAGATAGGGATAGTTTTCTTAGAAGAAAAAGGAGGGTAATTCATTGCAGGATTAAAAGAAGAAAAATAGCAGGAAATTATGAAACGGGAAATAGAAGAAGGGCATAATTTACCTTTAAAATCTTCGTGCAATGGTGCCAGAAAAGTAAATGTAGCAGGAATTGAGTGTTGTTGGAATAAAAATTTCCATGCTAGCTACCCCAAACTTGGGTAAGGGCTTGGTTCCGAATTTGAACCTGCTTCTTTTTGGTGATAGTCAACATATCTAAAAATCAAACAACATTCCCTTTTTATTCAAATTTTGATCTTCCTGCTAGCATGTTAGTTTTTAGGTTGATCCTTTTGCAATCATGTCAGTCAACTGATTTTCATAATTACATGATTTTTTTTCTTTTTTCTTTTTCTTTTTATTTTTGTCATTTATTTCTTTCTATTATATATTTTAGGAAAATAAAGAATCATATTTTCAATAGGTTGGTGTTTCCACCTACCATCTCCTTCTCAGATTTTTGTTGGACTTGCAACATAAAATTTCCTTTAGTGAGGGGCTAAAAATATACCTTTAATATATGCCCATTCACCAGGAACACTAAATTCCATCCATCAATAGTTTTGATTTCTACTGCTCCATTTTCAAATACTTTGAACACCTCATAAGGTCCCATCCAATGTGTATGGAGTTTCCCTTTAAAATATTTAAATATGGAATCGTAAAGGAGTACCCAATCACCTGGTTGGAATTGCTTCTTTCAGATGGACTTGTCATGCCACTTTTTGCGCTGTCGTTGAACCAATATGTTATGTTGAACAACATCCCTTTGAAATTCATCTAAATCATTCATCTATAGGAGACACTAATGTTGTGCTTGAGAGTGGTCTAGTCCCAACTGGACTACAGTCCTGAAGGTCTTAATCTGGAATTCTATTGGCAAAAGGACTTGTTTCCCGTATGCCAGATCATATGGTGTATGTCCCGTGTTGTTCCTCCAAGTGGTTCAGTATGCCCATAAGGCTTTTGGTAATTTTTTAGCCCAATCCTTTCTATGCATGTTCACTGTATTTGTGAGGATGGACTCAATTACCTTTTTGTGGACTCCACTTGACCATTTTCTTGCGGATGATACGGTGTGGATTTCCTATGCCAAATTTTGTGCTGCTCCATCACACCCTGTACCAGATTATAAATAAAATACAAACCATTGTCAGAAACAATCTCTCTAGGCACACAAAATATAGTAAATATTTCAGTAAAAAGAAAATCAACAACAAATCTTTCAGTAGCAAAAGAAACAACTTTATCCTCTACCCATTTTGTAATGAAATATGTACAAACCAAAATATGCTTTTTATTTGATGATGTCAGATTTATTAGTCCTAAGAAATCAATAGCCCATTTTTCAAAAGGCTCAATCATAGCTTGAAGACATAAAGGCATTTCATTGGTTTGATTGGATTTTCCCATTCGCTAACAGCTATCACATCGCTTGACATATTGTTTGGCATCCTTAAATAACGAGGGCCAAAAATAGCCAGCTCGTAAAATTTTATATGCAGTCCGCTTATCAGCAAAGTGACCTCCGCAAGGTTCGTCATGAGCATATTTTAAGATTTTAAACACTTCCTCCTCTCTTACACACCTTCGGATAATGAGATCCGGCCCAGTGTAAAAGAGGTCTCCTTGAACCCAAGAATATGCAACACATTTCTGTATAATATTATGCTTTTCATGAGCAGATAAGTGAGGTGGTGTCTTTCTAATGACTAAATAGTTAGCTATTTCAACGAAACATGGAGATTCTGTTGACAAAAAAAAAAGATGTTCTTCAGGGAAATCATCGTCAACAGGAATTACTTCACTAGGATTATTTAATCTTGAAAGATAATCTGCTACTACATTATATTTTCATGGTCTATCAACAATGGTAATATTAAATTCCTGTAATAATAGTAACCACCTAGTCACTCTACCACTAGTTAATGGTTTATCCATCAAATTTATTTTGTGTGGAATGATCAGTATGCACAAAGACTTCATACCCTGTAATGTAGTTTCTCAATTTTTTAACAGCAAAAATTACAGCTAAAAACTCTTTCTCAATAATTGTGCAGTTTAATTTAGCGAGTGACAAGTTTTTACTAATGAAGTAGATAACATAGGACTGTTTGTATTCTTCCTGTCCTAAAGCTACACCAATGGAAATATCTAAGGCATCAAAGGAAATATACTGCATGTACTACTTTTTGAAAGTTTGGTCCCTTCAAAACTAGTGCATGTACTACTTTTTCCTTCAATGTCTCAAAGGACTACTGGCAAGCTGTGGACCAAAAAAACTCACTATCCTTAGCTAAAAGTCGTAAAATGGGGGTAGCTATCATAGATAAGTTCTCAATGAATCTCCTATAGTAGCCCACATGTCCTAGGAATCCTCTCACTTCCCTTTGAGTTTTGATAGCAGGAAGACTCAAAATAATTTCTATCTTTGTGGGGTCAACCTAGGTACCTTTATCAGAAATGAGATGGCCAAGAACTACACCTGCCTTGCACATTAATTTGTGCTTTTTATCACTTCTTGGCAACGAAGAAGAACCTTTTCTAGATTTTTGAGGCCCTCCTGAAATGAATCACCAGACACAGAGAAGTCATCCATATAGATTTCCACACACTCAAGGTCATCAAAAATGTCCAGGACTACCCTTTGGAAGGTAGCTGAAACATTGCATAGCTCAAAGGGAAGCACTTGGCAAGAAAATGTACCCCATGGATATGTAAAGGTGGTTTTGTCTTGATCCTCGGGTGCGATCTATATTTGGTTATAACCACTAAAGCCATCTAGAAAATAGAAGTACTTCTTACAAGCAAGGGTATCAAGCACTTGATTGATGAAAGGAAGGGGGAAGTAATCCTTAAGAGTGGCTTTGTTCAATTATCTATAATCAATGCAAATTTTCCATCTCCCATATTTTTTCGGGACTAACACCAATGGGGAGACCCACTGGCTGTCGAAAAATAGGATAGATAAAATCAACATCCAAGAGTTTTTACAATTCTTCTTTTACAACATCTCTTAGAACTGGGTTCATACACCTTTGGGATTGTCAAATAGGTTGGGCTCCATCCTAAATATAAACATGATGAGTACAGGTTTCAGGAGGGATGCCTTTAATATCCTCGTAACCCCATCCAAAGGCATCAAGATGATTTCATAAGAAATTCATAAGTTGTTGTTGTTGGGATGAATCCAAGTCTAAACTGATATGAAAATATTTGCCTGGACTAATCTCAACAAGAGTGGTATCGGGCTCAAGAGTACACACAGGAATTGCTAGAGATGGTGTTAGAATAGGGTCTCCTACAAAAGCTACGAATCTGGTCCATTTTTGTATATTTTTAATTATATTTAGTCTAACGCAGGGGTTTTGGGATGGGTCAAAGCCCCTATTGCATTGTAAGTGGGTCAAGGGTAGACCAAGAGTCCACAAACCATGATTTGCGGACCATTGGATGCATAGGCTAAAGTAGTATAAGTAGTTGAACATTTTTGCGTTGTAAGACAGACTTGAACTAAGATTGGTGCGAATTATGAATTATTACATTTTTTTTGGGTTTTTGGGAAAGGGCTCCTATTGGCTGTGTGCACAGAGATCCTTAGTCCTACTGTGTGCGGACCCTACTGCTGTGTGCACAGGTTGGGTTTTGGGTATTGTAAAAGGGTCTGAAGTATTAATGAATGCGGAAGGTTGTTGAAATCTCTGAATCTATTGAATTTGTGATATCTGATTATGTATGCTCTGTGTCATTGATTTAAGCTGCAAAATTAATTGTGTTACTTGTTTATACTGCGATCTAGATCTATTATGGTATGCATAATTCTATATTGAGCTCCGCAAGTAACTCTGCTAAGTACTTATGTTGCGTGGTCAATTGATTTGAATCTTTTATTAGACTTTATGCAAGAATAGCTGCGATAGTTGCTTTGTTGTCCTATATCTGTTATTCGTTGCGAATATACATGGTGTTGTGCACGTGGATGCAAAGGGACTAGTAGATCTGGGTTTTGTAATATGCGATCTGATATTTGTGAATTAGAATGTAGCTCTACCTGACTTACCTGCCCTCTCCCAGGGTGCGGAAACTTGGTTTTAGCACCCTCCCATACTACTTCGGGTGAGACTTTGGCGTGCGCAAGTAGGTCACTGCCGAAAGGGCCAGTAGTATAGGGGTTTTTTGGCAAACCTTAATCTCCGAACCTAGGTCAGGACCCCTCAAGCCAACAAATGGTTCCGTTGCTGGGACCGAGAGCATTTTGAGAGAGGGATCGGGAAATGCCAAGGCCATACTGGAAACCTGAAAGAAAAGAATTTGATGAATGGTTCGAATGGAAAGTTCAAGAATTCACAGTGAAAGAAAACCGCAGTAAGAGGTTGACCACCGAAAAGTTGAAAAATAAGTATATTTTCACAGAGATCTACGAGATCTTCTTCATAACCATTTCGATCAAGCTCCAGGAGTGGCTCGCAAGGTTGGTCAAATTTCAGAATTGTTGGAAGGATGCGCGGGTTACACAGTGGATCCCAGAATTAATCCAGCAGTTAGAGAAGACTGATAACACCATCACTCACACCGTAGACCACTGGGTGGACAGCGTGCTAGAAGGATTCATGACGAAATTTTCTATCGATCAATTCGTCTCCTACTCCGAAGTAGAGCGAAATTCTTCAAAGGATTTAGGGGTAAGTTTCTGAAGACTTTACCATTGTTGATTAAGATATTACTGTGCGAAAAAAATTATTCTGTGTAGCCACACCGAATGAATGACCTTTGATCTGTACGAGAGTATGACACGAAGTGGAAAATACTATCAGACCAACCTAGAAGGAGGAAGATATGTCTACAGCCCGGTAAGAGAAGTAGCTGCGCAGAGTCCTCCAGCCCCACCAATTTCGAACCAGCGTAGGGGTAAGAACTCACCTACACCTCCACCACCAGAAGACGACATGGATGCGCACATGAAGTTCCCTACCTTTAACGGTGTGGGAGATGAAGACATGGATCAGTTCTAGTTTTTCGCACAATCGGTATGGACTGTGCAGAACGTAGCTAGTGATGCGGTGAAGACGACACAACTATCCCTTCGAAGGAAGAGCTTTAGATCGATACATGGGATACATTGGACAACATGCAAACTCAACCATTGAAGAGATCAAGAACGCCTTGAAACAACATTTCAAGAAGCCTAAGTCCTATTCTCAAATAGTGGTTGATCTAAAGGATTTCAAGCAAGGGCCTTCTGAGTCTGTGTGGGAGATCGATCAATAGTTGAAGAAGGTGATCAGGGAAGGAGGATTTTATTACGATGACAGACATCACACAGAAAGGACCATTGCTATGTTGCTACCTCACCTGCGTGTACCTATGGGTCACCAAACTTTCGAATCACCTGAAAAATCCCTGGAGGTCGCTATGAAGTTAGAAGCAGTACCCAGAGATGATACCCAGCTAGGCGTCCAGCAGATCCAAGGACAACTGGAAGCGATGCACATGGAGATACAAAACCTGCGAAAGGAGTGAGGTGCAGAGGCTAGCCCTGAAAGGTGGTGCATACGATGCAGGACGAATGGTCACACCAAGGATAACTACCCTCTGTTAATAGACTACATGCAGGCCGGGTGACCTAGTCCATTACACCCTAGGGAAGTTTCAGGACCAAGTGGGCCGGCACTATGGTGCGATGATTACTGCGTTTCAGGGCTGCATGACACAAACCATTGTCTCGACCTTGCTGCGTACGTCCCAGAAGTAAAACAACAATGGTGCATGTTCTGTAAGTCAGTAGGACATGATGAACAGAACTGTCGAACGTATGATTTGATGATCAATCGATAGAATCTCTATAGGGTGCAGTCGAATCCATCCTCACCAAGATCCCTCTCGAGTGTAGGGGGCTCCCCAGCAAGGGGCAAGGGAGGTGGAAGAGGTGGGAGCGCAGGTCGGGGACAAGGGAAACTCATCTATTATAACTGTGGAGAGGTAGGGAACTTTTCCAGGGACTGTCCAAACCCTACAAGACAATCCTGCCAGTATTGCAGGCATATGGACCATGCGATTGAAGATTGTCTAGTCTTGATAGTGAAGATGCAGGAAAAGCAACCGACACCTATGCAGAATGTGCACAGGGTTAAGGCCGAACTATGAGACAAAGATGCAAGAGTGAATTCCGTAACATGTAGTGGGATGGCCACTGGAGGGCCTGGGGAGAAAATGTAGAAATTTGAATAACTGTTAAATTATTCACCGAGATTATCCTGATCACACACTATTTGAGCTTCATGCATAATACATAACCTCTTCTACTATTGATCATCAATTTGCGGAAATTAAACAATCGCATGCGCACATTAAAACCATAAACAATCACACATATAAACACGGTATTTATGGGAAAGCTTAAAGCTGAAAACCCCCAAATATCTGTATATTATAATGATAGAGATCATGTAACAATCATTGTACAAACTCCTCACAAGCTCTCAGTACAATCTCCAATTGTTACACACTACACAAGCTCAGATCTAGCAAAACACATGCTCCAATCTGCTCCACCTGTTAGCCTGTCTCTACTGTGTAATCCAATATGGATAATACGAAGATCCAGGTTCGAATCCCACTAGTATGTATTGTGCAATCCTCATTGGCATCTCCATCAATGTGTTTGCAAATCTCATGCACCGGTATAGTCACAACTGATAGTCACACTACTCTTTCACCTACCTCTCCACTGGTCTCCACTGAAACTGTCCATGCACTGCAGTTAACTGATGTATTCTTTAGTTGATTTATGAGTTAATAATTAGTGAATTAATTATAAATTAATTCACACCACTCTCACTAATTGTATCAATCAGTTAGACTAGATACAACTAGCTCAACTAAGTTAAACTGAACACAACTCCATTAATTGTCTCATCAACTCCACCAAACTCTGTCACATGAGTTCTAACTGAAGTCAACCATGCAATAGCTCCACTAAACCCTAGGAATAGTGTAATTCCTTCTGTCAGCTGCATGTGCCACATCCGTGACTTGAACTGAAGTGCTCCAAGAGGATAAGATAATGTTTAGAGTCCAAATATTATTAAGAGCTAATAATATTCGACATATCTATTTTTAGACTGGCAATCTAAAAATAGATTCCGCCCAGTATGTCTAAAAATAGAATTCCATATATTTTTCCCGACTTGACCAACCATCCACAAATAGCATCCTGCAACTCATAGAACATGATCCATATGTCTAAAAATAGACATAGTCTAAAAATAGACTTTGCGCCAAAAATAGCCTACGGGCCCACTTAGTGAAGGCGACTTCTTTCCACTAAGCTCTTCCTCTTGTTGCAATCTCAACACTCCCTCTCAACAAGATAAGGATTATCTGCAACCCCTATCCTACCTCTGTGGTATTCGAATTTGCTCCTGGTGAGCGCCTTCGTCAAGATATTAGCATCCTGATCCTCCGTAGGAATGTATGAAAGTAACATGATTCTCTGCTGCACACAATCTCTGATATGATGATACTGGATGTCAATGTGTTTAGATCTATCATGAAATATTGGATTAATCGAGAGTTTGATGCAACTCTGATTATCACAATAAATCATAGTAGGCTCTAAGTGTGAACCGAACAACCCGACCAGGATATTCCTCATCCACATAGCCTCGCATGCAGCCAAAATCGCTGCCATATACTAAGCCTCTGCTGAACTGAGTGCCATGGATCTCTGCTTCTTGCTATACCAAGAAACTGCTGTCGACCCGATACTAAAAATCCCTCCAGATGTGCTCTTTCTGTCCGTTGGACTCCCCGCCCATTCTGCATCCGTGATGCCACATAGCTTCACCTCATCCTCCTGTCTGTACCACAATCCATATCTCGATGTGCCTCTGAGATAATGCAATACATGCTTGCCTGCCTTCTAGAAGAGCTTGGTAGGCTTAACCATAGCTTGTGAAAGCTGGTTAACTGCATAGCATATATCGAGCCGTGTATTGACCAGATACATAAGCGACCCCACCAACTGTCGATAAATAGTGGAATCCACTACCTCCGCCGAAGTAGCATCCTTCTTCCTCCAATCACCAGGAAGAGGAGTATCAAAAGGCTTGCAGCCATGCATGTTGAACTTTTCTAGTATCTCCTAGGCATACTTGCCTTGAGACACAAACAATCCATCACTGTGCTACCAAATTTCCAATCCCAGGAAATAATGAAGGAGGCCCAAGTCCTTCATCTCAAACTCTTTTGCAAGATCAACCTTGCATGAGAGTATCAACTGTTCATCACCCTTCAAAATCAAATCATCTACATAAAGTACAATGATCAGAAACTTACCCTCCACCACAATCTGGTATAGGTTCGGATCCACCCCACTCTTGGTGAATCCAAGACTGGTGAAATAACTGTCTATCCGTGTGTACCAAGCACGAGGTGTTTGTTTCAACCCATACAGCGCTCTTTTGAGCCTGCACACATGCAACTCCTTTGCTGAATCTCGAAACCTTAGGGCTACTCTATGTACACCTCACTCCTCGGCCAAGCTCTGCAGGTGAGGAGCGCGGTCTTCACATCCATCGATGAATGTGCCACCCCTTCCCTACTGTATTTGAGAGAGCTAGAATAATGGTTGGAAAGGTACAACTGACAGTGCAAAGGTCTCCTCATATTGATCCCTCTATGTTTGTGAAAACCTCTGAGCAACAAATCTTTCCTTGTACTTCTCCCGCTCCATTGTTCCACCTTCACTTTGTAGATCCATCTCGAACCCTGCCCGATTTCCCCTCAGGAAGCCATGAGACACCAGTTGTGTCATGCACCAAGACAATAGAATCATACTCTTCCACCGTGGCATCCACCCATGCGGGGTCCTCCACAGCTTCCTCGAAAGACGATGGCTCTGCCACAACACATTTTCTCATAAGAACCATGTATCATTATCTGGAGTCGGGTGGCTTGTCTCTGTCTGTATTTGTGATGTAGATTGCTCTACAGCCTTCTCATCTTGAGCCAGTCGCTCAGCTTCTGTAGTGCGCTTCCGCCCTCTGATGGTTGGCGCTGCTTGAGTGGTCTCTTCCACTCAATGAACCTCATCTTGTGGCTGATCCACATCCTGAGACTCATCCTTAGGAACTAATAGCTCCTCATCTACATGCAAGTGTGGCTCCCTCTCAAGCGAACACTTCATGGCTTTCTCCTCTTGAAATTTGATATCCCGTCGCACAACAGTCTTGCGACTGTCTGGAAAATACACACGATAGTTGTGGGGCGTATCAGTGTACCCCACAAATATCCCAACCTCTATGATCGGCTCCAGCTTCTTCCTGGCATCCTTCGTCACATGAATGTAAACAGGTGAGCCAAAAATCTTCAAATGAGAAATATCAGGCTTCTTACCAGAAAACGCCTCTTCGGGTGTACTCATGCCAAGTACTCTATGAGGACAATGGTTTTGCACATAAACCACAGTGTTGCATGCCTCAGCCCACAAGTGTATGGGAAGGCCCTGATCATGCAACATCTCCCGTGTAGCACCCACGATCGTTACATTGTGCAACAAACCAACCTCTTTCTGTGGTTATGAGGTGCTATGAGCTCTCTTGAATTCCTTTTGCAGCTGAGTCCTTGAACCGTAGAGATGAATTCACCACCATTGTTGCTCTTAAGAGCCTTCACAGCTTCCCCAATTCTTTTTCCACCAGCGCCTTGAACTCACATAAATTTGAGTATGTCTCGCTCTTCTTACGCATGAATAAGATCAAGCACTTCTAATAAAATCTCATCAACAAAGATCACATAGTACACATTCTTTGCTTCCGACTGCGAAAGGTCCACCCTGCCGTCGTGTGAATTCTCTGAGATTCATAGGTGGCATGACTATCCTAATACAGAAAAGGTGGATTTCACAAATTTTCCCAAGGTACACCCCTTGCCTTGATGCGGCTACAGCAAAGTGCCTTTAGGAAGCCCAATGAAATGCATTTGCCGTATCTTCAAAGCTCCATGGTGAAAGGTGGCCCAATCTCGGTCTCCCACGACTCGCCATCATCCGGCTACCACTCCTTCCGCCTTGCACTGCCATTCTTTGCTACCAATCTACACCAACGATTGATATTGATAAAGGTTCTTAACTCGAACCCCTATCCTCCGAGTTTCACCAGTTTCCTTACTGCACAGGAAATCCTTTCCCTCGCTAAAGATAACATCATATCCCTTGTCTTCCAACATCGCCATAGAGATAATATTCTTCTTCAATCCTAGAACATGCATCACTTCGTTCAATACAAAGGGTTTACCAGACTCCCTCTCAAAGGAAATGGTACCGATACCGGTCGCACTATATCTATCATCATTGCCCATCTCGATGTGCACTCCAAGATCTTTCTCATCCAGGTCAGTAAACAAATCTTTATCTTTGGTCATGTGAAAGACAGCACCACTATCCTCAAGAAACCACAACGAACCCATCACTTGAGACAAAGTATGTGATCAGTGAAAATCTGAAAAACTCAAACTACGAGCATCCCTTTTGGTAGATGAGATCCGAGTAGCACACTGTTACTTGTCTGTGCACGGACAATTTGTGGCATAATGTTCGTGTTGAGTGATAGTGAAAGCACTTCACCTTGGACATGTCTGCTTCT
Source organism: Pinus albicaulis (assembly GCA_034641835.2). Classification (NCBI taxonomy): domain Eukaryota; kingdom Viridiplantae; phylum Streptophyta; class Pinopsida; order Pinales; family Pinaceae; genus Pinus; species Pinus albicaulis. Next base: position 626,959,396 of record CM076571.1, read on the forward strand.
TGCCCTTTCGCAAGATAGAAGCTTTCTTGCTCTTCCCTTCTTTGCTATGGCAGCAAGCACAATTCTCATTTGATTCATCAGAGTTCTTCCAGTCCCAATCAAATCCCACAATTACTCCGCCTTATCTCCTCTTACCTGAGATGGTAAAGTCGCTCCCATCCACAGCAATTTCTCCCGATATTGTGATCTGATGATGAACAACTATTCGAAGCGAGAGAGTATAACTCACCAAGTCCTCATCATCTACAGTCACCCCCACACTTCCCAGCTCATCCCTGCATTGGATGAACTTCGTGAGGTACTTGGGCATACTGTCGCCTTTCTCCATCTTTATGTTTCTAAGTTTATCCTTGAGCGCCAACTTTTTCTGGTCTCTCTTGCTTTGGAATAAATCTGTCAAGGCTTTCCACATCAAGTATGGAGAAGCCTTACCATGCATGCTGGACACTATGTGATCCTTCATGCCCTCCAACAGAATCCTTCGACACTTTGATGTCTTCTTTTTCCAAGCCTCAATTACGGCAGCATCGCTAGAAGTAGGCTTTGGGACTTCAACATCTATGAACTCCTTCAACCCATTGTCATCCAGCACCACCTCCATCCTGTCATTCCATGAAATATAATTTGATCTACCCTCAAGGGCATACTCCAATCACAATCCGTTGAAAGACATCTCAACTTTGACACCAAGAAAACACTGTTGCAAATTCGAATTCCACCAGCAAAAAACTCAACCGCTTTAATGTTTTGCAATTGCTCCAATGATCAATATCACTCCGATACCATGTAGAAATTTGAATAACTATTAAATTATTCACTGAGATTATCCTGATCACACACTATTTGAGCTCCATGCATAATACATAACCTCGTCTACCATTGATCATCAATTTGCGGAAATATAAACAATCGCATGTGCACATTAAAACCATAAACAATCACACATATAAACAAAATATTTATGGGAAAGATTAAAGCTGAAAACCCCCAAATATCTGTATATTATAATGATATAGATCATGTAACAATCATTGTACAAAATCCTCACAAGCTCTCAATACAATCTCCAATTATTTTTACACTACAAGCTGGAATCCACTTCTCAAACACATGCTGTCTGCTCCACTGTTAGCACATATCTCTTGCGCAATCAGCATGGATAATACCAAGATCCGAGGTTTTGAATCTCACTAGTATGTCTTGTGCAATCCTCATTGGCATCTCCATCAGTGTGTGTGCAAATCTCATGCACCAGTATAGTCACAAGTGATAGTAGACTCACCCTTTCACCCACCTCTAACACTGGTCTCCACTGAACTATCCATGCACTGCAGTTAACTGATGTATTCTTTAGTTGATTTATGAGTTAATAATTAGTGAATTAATTAATAATTAATTCACACCACTCTCACTAATTATATCAATCAGTTAGACTAGATACAACTAGCTCAACTAAGTTAAACTGAACACAACTCCATTAACTGTCTCATCAACTCCACCAAACTCTGTCACATGAGTTCTAACTGAAGTCAACCATGCAATAGCTCCACTAAACCCTAGGAATAGCATAATTCCTTCTGTCAGCTTCATGTGCCACATCCGTGACTCGAACTGAAGTGCTCCAAGAGGATAAGATAATGTTTAGAGTCCAAATATTATTAAGAGCTAATAACATTCGACATATCTATTTTTAGACTGGAAATCTAAAAATAGATTCCGCCCAATATGTCTAAAAATATAAGTCCATCTATTTTTTCTGACTTGACCAACCATCCACAAATAGTATCTTGCAACTCATAGCACATGATCCATATGTCTAAAAATAGACATATTCTAAAAATAGACTTTGCGCCAAAATAGCCTGCGGGCCCACTTAGTGAAGGCGACTTCTTTCCACTAAGCTCCTCATCTTGTTGCAATCTCAACAGAAAACTGCAATCGAGCCTCTGATCCGACCAACAGTTAGCAAACAAGAATGTTTGGATCTAAAAAAAGAGAAAGAAACATTTGTCGCAGCTCGCAAATACTTTGCTGAGGTAGAAGCATCTACTTCGCAGCAGCCTAAGGACCTCAAGGTAGATGAGGAGGTCAAACCCTTTCTACAGGCCTGTATGAAGCTATTGCGCAACCCAAAGGTTGTGGAAAATATTCAGGCATAAATAGATAGCTGTGCAGCACGACCTATCCTCCCTCTAGAAGTCAAGGACGTACACAAAATCTATAGGTATAAGAAACGCATTGGTAGGGAGATGCGATTGACTGCATAGATTAGTGATTACGAGATGGATCAGGTTATTTTGGACCTAGGGTCAGATACGAATGTATTACCTAAACATACTTGGCAACGAATGGGGGAGCCTAAGTTGGAATAGTCTATTATCTAGCTGCGTATGGCCAATCAACAAAATATCATTCCATTGGGAAGACTATTGAAGATTGTGGTGGATATCGCAGGGGTTAAGGTCTGGGCTGACTTTGAATTAATTCAGATTGTCAAAGATGCGGATCCCTACCCTGCGCTTCTATGCTTGGATTGGGCCATCGATATGGGAGGCATCATCGACCTAAAAAATGAAGCAGGGTATTCGAGAATAACGGTACAAGGGTAATAGTACCATTAGATTTGGCAGAAGGCGAACGATACATAGAACCTGTGCATGACGAAGAGGATGTGGATCACATCTATAAGTTGACTGCGTAAGATGAGGATTGGATCAACCCCACGGTGGAGGGGGTACTCTGCTGGGAAAAGGACAGTTAATGTTTCTCCGACTCTTATGGGGAGATAGAGAATTGGCAAAACCGATTACATGATGTCTCTACACCACGATGTCCTCGGATCACGAAGGACTTCCACTGCATCTCCTCAGAGGTAAGAGATCTACCTTCTTTCGATGGTTCTGGTAATGATAGGGAATTTTTGTGGGAATTTGAAGTCGAGGTTCCCAGGGAATAGAGGTTATAGGCCCTTAACCTAGCATTGCGTGCAATTCCTACACGATGGTGGAAGATGCTTAAAGGAAGCATTCCTGGAATGGGAGAATTGTCGGGACATCATGCTCCTGCGATTTGAGACTCCGACGGAGGTATGGATCAAGCTGTTCCTGGGCCCAAGGGATCCATGTGAACACGTGGTTGCATGGATGGAGGCATGGGGCGGCCGAACTACAGAAGAATGGGTTCACTTATTCACTCACGCGTTGGGTCCGATCCCTACTGCCTGGTACCTGGATGCGGAGCTACATCAGCGCAATCGCCACTGGGAAAATCTGAAAAACTTTATGGGAACATTTGGACTGATAGGGGGTTCCGAGGTGCTTGACGAAGCTCTGTAGGACATAGATACATTCATGTTTGGAAAGACCGTCTCTTCTGCAGTATTCGAGACGTCGACCTGGGAAACACAGAAGTAGGATATTATCAACTGCCATAGCTTGGCAAGAGAAGAAGGTGAAGATGATTCGTGGTCTGTCTCTATCCCAGAGTCAAGAGGGGAGCGCGTTGTTAAAGGACCTCCACTAAAAGAAGTGGATTTCACTAAGCCTCTCAAGCTGCGTGAAGTAAACATTGGGACGAAAGAACACCCTATGTTGGCTAATATTGGGGACTACTGGGATGAGAATACAGTAGGAAAAGTAGTCGAATTACTTACATAATATCATGATTTGTTCCCTACAAAGTTTTCTGAGCTGAAGGGGATCACGGGGGACTTAGGGGTCATGCATATCACTCTCAAACCCGATGCAGGGCCCATAAAGCAGCGACCTTATAGATTGAACCCAAAGTACAAGTAGAAGGTCCAAGATGAGCTCGATAAAATTCTTGACACTACTACATTTGGCGGAAATTCCGACACCTGTTTCCGACGCTTTTGACCAAATGTCGGAAATTTTCCCAAATTTTTTCCATCCCGCCCGAAACCGTCGCTATACCGACGTCTATCAAGGCGAATGCTGAGGGCAATTGAGACACCATGGCCCAAAGCGTCGCTATTGAGACGACTCTAAACAATTGAGACACCATGGCCCAAAGCGTCGCTATTGAGACGACTCTAAACGTCGCAACTGCGACACAATATCTAGGTGTCGCCATTGCGACGTTTGGAGGCACCGTCCTAATAGCGACGCCTTTTCCGCCGTCGGTATAGCGACAGTTATTTTCGCGCTACATAAAAATACCAAACTTATAGGGGCCCTACATAAAAATTCGAAACTTATATGCGCGCTACATAAAAATGTTTCGTATTTGTCGCAATAGCTACGTTTGATATCACGCGCGCATTCGCTCTCTGCTCTTGCAGAACAGCATTTGCCCTCAGCATTCGCGCTCAGCTCTTGCAGAACAGCATTTTCCCTCAGCATTCACCCTCAGCGTTCGCCCTCAGCTCTTGCAGAACAGCATTCGCCCTCAGCTCTTGCAAAATGGTAAGTTCTTACTGCAGGCCCTTCCTCCTATAGTAGGTTGACTCTATTTGGGTTTTTTTGGTCAATTCTATTGGATTGTGTTAGGCTGTATGGTTCTCTCTAGATGTCAAGAATCAAGATTCAATACCCTCTATTATCTTCATCACCCAATACAAGATTTAAATTTTTCCCAAAGAAACGCTTATTAATTTGGCAGCCATTATTTCTCCCCGCTTTAAAAACCCTACATTTAAATGAAAACAAGCATTGCATTTCAACTACAAAAATCTATTAGTGTTCAAATGTACATGTGTGCTACATTAACGTCTAATATCACGCGCGCATTCGCCCTCCGCTCTTGCAGAACAGCATTCGCCCTCAGCATTCGCCCTCTCTCGCCCTCTTGCACGCAGCCCTCCGCATTCGCCCCGAGCTCTTGCACGCATCTCGCCCTCGCATTCGCCTTGAGCTCTGCACGCACCCGCCCGGATTCGCCTCTCTCGCCCTCTTTCAACATTCGCCCTTCATTCGCCCTCAGCCCTTGCGTGCATCAACCTTTGCCCTCGCATTCCCCCGCCGTTCGCCCCCGCCCTTGCAACAACATCTCGCCCCCGCCGTTCGCCCGCCCCGTGCAACAACATTCGCCCCCGCCTCTTGCAAAATGGTAAGTTCTTATCAAGTAGCCCTTCCTCCTATAGTAGGGTTGACTCTATTTGGGTTTTTTTGGTAAATTATATTGGATTGTGTTAGGCCGTATGGTTCTCTCTAGATGTCAAGAATCAAGATTCAATACCCTCTATTATCTTCATCACCCAATACAAGATTTAAATTTTTCCCAAAGAAACGCTTATTAATTTGGCAGCCATTATTTCTCCCTGCTTTAAAAACCCTACATTTAAATGAAAACAAGCATTGCATTTTAACTACAAAAATCTATTAGTGTTCAAATGTACATGTGTGCATCACTTGTGTAGGGTATTCCTTTTCCACTTTCACATTATCCAAGAATGTGTGCAGTATAGTTCATATTTTTTGTGATTTAGATTGCCTTGAAAAAGGAAAAGTAAATTATTTCCCATGGAAAAAGAAGGTTTTCCATTTTTATAGGTTGTTTGGACTTACCTGGAAAAATTTATGGTATGCCTTTCATATTATGTAGTTTAAATTTGAATTAACAGATTATTCTACATGAAAATATAATTACCTATGTGATGTCCTTCATCACTAATTAAAATTATAGGTTTTCAATTTCCTAGACTCTAACTCATCTGATGCTAAATTCTAGGTTCTCATTGGTGGATCACTCTTCCATTGATTTCCTTTCCCTCTAGATCTTGTCATACTTTAAAAGTCATCAATGATACATATATTATTTCAGGTATCCCAAAAGGCTTTATAGTATAACATATTGTGAAGTTTTTTTGACACTTGAGGATTCTTTTTAGAACTGCAACGTGGTCTATGCTATCGAGTTATATATTAAGCAACTTGTCCTTAATAACCACACTATGAGGTAGGTTCAACCAGTTTGAACTTGTTGGGACATAGCATATGAAGTTGTGTGATGAGTCCATATCACAAGTCTATTATGGTGACAAAAGTGAAGACATGTAATGATAGTTATTATGTTAACATTACTAGAAACATTTTCGAAATTATCCATGCTATCAAGATGTCAAAATTCCAGGTATTAGGTGTCAATACTCGTAGCTAATAGATAATAATAATAATATAAAAAAATCACAACTTTATTCTTGAAATATGATTGTTACACATTGGTAACCTATTTCATGAGTTACTATCACCCAAAGATTTCAAAACAAACTTAAAATATAAATTAAACCAACATGAGAATCCAACTAAGGGTTTCTCGACAAAATCATGCCATAACCTGGCATTTTGAAACCCAAATTTGAATCTATCATAAGTAATACAATGCAAACTCAGATGGATTTTCAATGCATGTTTGCATGCTACACTTATTCTCTGTCTAGATATCATTTTTTAAATGGAACCATTAGTCAAGCCCACAATCCTTTTTATGTGAAAAATTTCAGCTCTATTTGAGCTCTTTTTTGCTCCACCACCTCCATAAACCAGTGTTACATGGGGTCTCGCCCCCCCACCTAGGGGTCTAGATTCCTCGCCCCCTCGCGCTCCGGGGTCTTGGGGACTTCTAGGGGATGTTTCCTTCACGCCCCCTCACGTCCCCTCACGTCCCCTCACCGCCCCTTTTATTTTATGGTTTCGTGTTAAAATTTGATGTGCCACTTAGCATATTTGAGAATCCAAGTGATTCTGATTCAGATGGTGACATGGTTGATCTTGATATATTCGTGCAGAAGTTGGATGCAGAGACTAGTGGGGCATTAACTTGAGCATTTATGCTCATTTATCAATATGATGATATCATTTGATATTCATATGTTATGTTTTATTTTTTATGTTTTATGTTTCAGACATAACTTATTTGCGTTTAAGTTTTATGTTTCAGACTTGAGTTGTAAACTTCAGTTTAAACTCTATTTTGAATCTTGATATAATATGTCATATGACATCTTAAACTTTATTTTCATTGTACATTGTTAGTAGTTACATTAATGATTATATAGTTACAAACTTACAAACTTACATGCATGATTGTATGATGTATGTTTTAACTTTTAACTTTTAAATTTGTTTCAATTATATGATTCATCATTCATCGATTTGCAATTTTATCATTTATGATTTATCTTTCATGATGCAAGTGTATGATGACTGTATATACATTCCTTGCAAAAATATAGTTACATTTTAAATATTAAATTTTATAATTTTTATGACCCCGACGTCCCCCCACGTTTCCTGAAAATTGGTAGGGAGCTTTTGCATAGGCCGCTCCTGCGCTCCCTCGCCCCCTTGCTCCCACCTCCATGGGACTTGGTGGAACATTGCTATAAACATATGCAAACATATATCATGATCTTGGAATTCCATTACATATGTATGTGCCAATGTTCCATAATCATGCCCCATCATCAATTTAAGAAATTTCCATTGAATATCAAATTATGGAGTGGGGGAACTTTTTGCTGCAACATTTGGCTCAAAATCAGGGACCATCTCCGTATGAGGTGAATGAGAACTATAGATATTTGAAGAAGTAGATTAGTGCCTTTTCCTCTGGCCATGGAGTCATATACAGTCATCCATAACAAAAATTTGTCTTTGCTCATTCTCACCTTGAAAGTTGCAAAAAATCATGCCCTAATTGAAACGACACTAAATTTGAAAGATATAATAAAAATGCAAGCTAGAAGTGCCCTATTAATACAAAGGGAAAACCTTCCTACCTACCCTAACCGAGATAAATTTTGATTGAATAGGAAACATGATATTTCCTATGGAGTTGATCCAACAACTTGTTAAATGTATGGGACTAAATCATGCATTTGATTTCCAGTGAAACATGCGCATGAAGAGAAAAAGTGCAGAATTAATGGAAAATCCATACATGCCACTTATAAAAACTACACCGAAAGGTCAAAAAATAATTAAGGCCTTAACTTAATTTGAATCCAAAAATGACAAAATAGGATTAGTGAAAACACGAGAGTGGTGTGGGTGAACAACATAAATAAAAAGTGAAGATACCTTTCCCCAAGATGCCTTTGTCACCGTTGTATGAAAACATGTTTTCCTTTCCCTTTATACATTCAAGTGAATGCATTATAGGTATGGTGTTTTCCCAAAATAGGAGAATCCTACTTAAAAAGTTAAATATATCATTTGTGGATTGAATGTTTGGGTGCCTTAATGTGCAATGACATGTTTCCAGGACTGAATTCAATGCAAGGCATATTTGAAACTCTAACTCTGTCTTATTAGAAATTATTTCAGTTTTCATTTTGTGTTTTCAAGTTAGATATTGTTTTCAAGTTTTTACATTTATAATTTTATTTCAATGTGGCAGACTGATCAGAGCAGTGCAGGAACAACCCCGAGACGGGATGATCGCGGAAAGAGGCCAGCGGAAGAACATGTAAAGTGCCAGCATTGCTCTATCTTCAGGTATTTTAGTTATTTACATAATTGAAATAATATTAATTTTGTTCAAATATGCAGACACCTAGCCATGGTACGCCCGATGATTCCCTCTTTGAGGAAGAGCTTTTTTCATCCCTATCTCCAGTGTTGTTGTTGCAAAAAAAGGCACGAGATGCAACGTCGGAATTTAATGCTTTGATAGATGCGCCTCAAACACCTGAAACAGAAGAGAGGATACAACATCTTATGAGGCAACTAAATAGATATCAGGTAATAATAAAAAGTCAAAAGGATATTTTTTTTGTTCTGCATGAGATGAATTGTGATAGTTTGATTTTTAATTTTTACATTAACTAAACTAACAAAAAGTTCTTTTGTATGTAGCGTTTTCTGGCATTTGCTGAACCTGGTGTTGGTGGTAGTGGGACACAAGGGCAAGAGATTGCCCAACAACCCTCTCTTACACCTTCTACTCCTTTAGGTGCCAGCCAAGAAACACACCCTGCCCAAGCAGACACCCAGCCAACCGCTGAACGTGTTTGCAATGATGAGGCTGATATGGCCAACTACATTATTGCGTTTCCTGGAGCTACATGTGTCAGCTCCACAGGGACCATTAATGGCACGTTGTTGGTGAACGATGAGGGTGTCCCTATAAAGCATGTACAACTCCCAGGTAAATTTTAATATTTTAACTATTTCATGTACTTTATCTAAACATATTTATCATGATTTTTATTTTTAAATTAATGATAATATCTTCTTCTTTTTTTGGTTTTATTCTGTGTAGGAAACAATGAGTTCTACAGGATTCCGGAGAGCCATGCGTTGGTAATTTTTGGCCCAACCATACGTACAGGGTGGAATTCCCAGAATTCCAACCTGAAAAAAGAACTTTTAGATTATCTAGAAGCCCTTTTTGGGGTCGGCACATTTGACAGAAAAGCGGTGGCTCAAGTAGCTGGCAAATATTTGAAATATACCAGGGACACCTATAGGACGCAATTGCAATTTAACCCTAGATATGAGCATCCTATCGCAGTTTCAGAGAGTGAGTGGAGAGCACTCATCCATGACGGAAAAGAGAAAGGGCAAAGAAAGAAGGAAAAATGCCAACTGGACCCGCAAGGTAAATTACAACTTTAATTCAATAGCTTTAATTTTCTTTATGTCTAAAATAAAAGTGTGCTACGTCATATCTGACTTCAATATTTTGATGCTAGGTTGCCTGACACCTCAAAGGCAACCAAAGCTAGGATTGAGAGAAAGGGCCATCACAAGCTCGGCCAGGGTGGCTACTTGAAATTAGCTGCAAGAATTGTAATTAAGTAGCTAAACATCTTATAATTAATTGTATCGCCTTCCAACGTTTTTGTAATCCTATCAGATATGATTAAAAATACACAATCATATATAATGTAGGGTGATGACTTTGAAACAATAACTACAGAGGAAGATAAAAATATTGCTTTCCGTTTTGGCTATCAAGCTGTAGTTGAACGTCGCAGAAGCTTGGGGCAGGTCCCAAGATCTACAATGCCTGATAAGGTAAAACATTAACCTTTCAATATTTTTGTTTTCGTCCATAAATTTATTGTCTAACAACTTTGTTTAAATCAGGGGAGCAACACTACCGACGAGGTAAATAACCCAGTTTTAGAGCCAGATGTAGATGATCCTCTCGTGCAACCTGATCATTGTAGTGGGGACTAGGCCGACAATGCTGCTATCAGTGAGGGTCGTGACGGTAATTAATTTCCACTTATAATTTTTTCTAATTATACCTTGATGGTTGTCCTTATAACGTTTTTTGTTTAAATGACAGAGAATGTTTCTCTTGAGGATCTTACCACCAGAGAGGAAGACAGGGCAACAGTCCCAACGGCGACAACTGGTGCACCAGGTAAATAATCTCATTGCAATTTTTTTTATTAATATTACCGAACTAGTTCAATGATATTTAAAAAATGATAATTAAAATTTAATATTATCTGTTTTTGTAGGCGATGCCCCGTCACTGGATGAGACCAGACATCGTGACTACGCAACTAGGTCAGCGGCGACAACTGGTGCACCAGGTAAATAATCTCATTGCAATTTTTTTTATTAATATTACCGAACTAGTTCAATGATATTTAAAAACTGACAATTAAAATTTAATATTATCTGTTTTTGTAGGCGATGCCCCATCACTGGATGAGACCAGACATCGTGACTACACAACTAGGTCAGCAGTGCGGGTCGAAAGGCACGAAACAGGAGCAGAGCATGATGATATTGATGATGTAATTAGGAGCTTTAAAAATAGGAAGAAGAAAAAGAAAATTCGACAATGTAAAATATTGTATTATTATAAGACAAACGTTACCATACTTGGAACGTTTTTTGCGTTATATAAAAAACTCATTTATCATACTATTTTTATGTCAAGCATTAATTGCAATGTTTCCTTGCGTACTTTTTGTTGAATTGTTTTTTTACTAGTTATTGAATATTTTTTTTTATGCTCATGAAAGTAAAAATTGAAATATAGATTGGGTATTGGGGAATGGAGAGTGATGTGAGGGGGGGGGAGGGGCCATAAGAGCTTCCACCTTCACGTGGTTGGCCCTGTTTAGTAGAGAATAATTTATTGGAGCGATTTAATCTTGGAGCAAACCTCCCTCGATCCAGCGTAGCAACAAAAAAGTCACTGTTGAGTTAGTTGCTACTCTTTCAGATCGTGGGAGGCTTGTTCCAAGTTCATGCGACTCCAATAAATTGTTCTTGAAACGAAGAGGAGCTTATTCAGGTATGTTTTGACGTTTTCAACATATGTTCTAACATTATCATAAGAATGCATCTTAGAGTAAAAAATACTACATCAATTACTTGTATTTATTGTATAGATAATGATGGATTTTGATTGACTTGGCAGTGTAGGTACAAATCCTCTTGCATCATGAGCAATACAACTTGTCAACTAGGGTCATGTCCAGGATATTTTTGCTTGTGCGCTTGACCAGGTTCGTAATGTCACATTTTGTAAGTTCCTTTACAGTTCATAATTCAATATTAAGCTTGTGCACGATTATTATCTAGGTTTTTTGTATGTGTTTTTTCATCTATTTGATTGTAAGCAACTATGCATGTTTCCCGTTGTTCACTATGATTTCTCCCATTACCACTCCCAGGATGAATCCGACTTTATTGTTACATAGGTTACTTTATTGTTACTATGATTTCTCCATTTACGATTTCATAGGTTACATCATGTAAAGTTGTCAATCTCAAGTTGGTGATGAGCTTTAGTTCTCCAGATTTGGGGCTTTTCTGATATTTTATCCCTCATGTCATTCCCGCATCACCTCGTTGTTTGAGCATGCCAATTTTCTACCACTTGTACCAATTGGCACATGTCAATCTCTGAGTGGTGCCACATTTCACCTATTTTCAGTGAGAGTTTAGGGTTTCTCTAACATAGCTTCAGAAATCCGATTGAGTGCCTGCTTGAATATTGTCACATAATACTTATGGTTTGGATCGATGAGCATGTTCTGAATGGTTGGTTGATTCATAAGAACCACCCATAAATCTCCCTTCCTCTAACACACAGAAAATAAAAATTTCTTTGACAGGAGACAAAGTTTCAATACTTTGAAAACAAACTTCTATTCCCTTCAATAACTCAAAAAAAACTATTACACTACTTCCTCACTGAGAGGGATTACAAAATTATGACTGCTACAAAACGCAGTGCATAAAACCAACTCACTGTCTGTTCAAAACAAACATACTCCGTCTCTAAAACACTCTGCTGTGTTTTTCCCTTTCGCACTGCTGTGCATACACACTTAAAAAGTTACACTCAGTCTTTCACTTTTTACACACTGCTGTGTAATAAAAAATTTACGTACTATCTATAAAAAAAACTACCAAGCTTTTTCGACCTTTTTATTTTTATATGCCGTAACATATAAAACATATTATAATAAACCCTCTTTTAAAAAAAATAAAATTAAAACTAAATTCTATGGCCCACCTTTCATTTTGCATATGATATATATATATAACATATGTTTAAAACATATGTATATATTAAACTATCAAAACATTAAAGAACCCTTTCCATCGGACTTCAAAAGTCTGAATAGATTGAATTTCAAACCAAATTCGCGTTCCAAAATGGGATGTTGATGTTTGCCTAATTTTAACTCGAATTCTCAATCCAATGTGCCCTATAAAAAATTCGGGTCCGGTTTTCAGGTTTTCAGATTCCCTTCAATTTCATGTGATCCAATATTAATACTCCACGTGTCCTCCTTTTGAATTTACAAACTGTCGGGTAAATTTCTGTTTGTTTAATTTCTGGTTGGTGAATTGCGTTAATGCTGGTTGTTGTGTTTAAATACAATCCTGTACAGAAATATGGCTGCGGCCGTCTACAAAAAAAACTTGCAGGAATTTTAAATGCTGAATTAAATTTCTGGATGGCGTGCAAGCAACCTCCAAAAAAAAATGTCGCTGCTGCATCTGTCCTTCTGCTGCAGCAGTTGAAGTTAAAATTCAACAGCACAGGGTTTAATAAGTGAGGGTGTAAAGGTAACTTTTTGTCGATAGTACTGGATTAAGATCATCTATTCATTTTTGTAGGGTCTTATGGTGTTTTGTTTTTTAGTTTTGGGTTGGGCTTATTGAGTCTAAGATAGTTTTTGAGTGAAAAAATTGCTATCAGGTATTAAAAAATTTTGGTTCTTTTGTCAAAATTTATGAGCTTGTTAGGAAATACAAAACCGACAATGGTTGTATCTTAAATTTGTGGAAAATAATTTGAAATGAAACCTTTTTGTTTAGGTTGTTGTAGCAGGTGCAAACCCCATTCAAATTACTAGGGGCATTGACAAGACAATAAAGGCCCTTGTTTCGGAACTCAAAATTGTGTCAAAGGAGGTAAACGCTTGCCTTTTGAGTAGGCTGGTTTTCCTTTTTGCTGATGGTTTGGTGTAACTAATTGAATTAGTTGCCTAAGGTATTTTTGGTTGCAAACTCCTTTTCATTTTTCATACAGTATTGGCCTTGTGGAACACATTTGATTGTGTGGTCTTGTTAGATCTACAACATTTGTAGTTGTTTAGTCTTATGGCCGAGGTGCACTTTTATTATGGAAATAGTCGATGCAATATTGTCATTTAATCCTTACTGCAGGGTAGCATGTTGAGAAGTTTTTTGTGAAACATTTGGTATTCAAAATGACACTTGATCCTATACAGCATCATGCACTTGACTTCAAAATTCATATTCAAAGTGTGCCAGACAATTCTTGCGAAATTTCAAATATTTAGGTTGTTTTAAACCATTATCTTTTTCATGTATTGGATGCTGAAAATGTGAAAAAGACTTTGGTATGAAACCAACTGGTGAATAATTTCCAGCACAACAACCACTTCCAAGACATGATTTAGAAGTAGAACAAATGTGCTTATGAAGCATAGAAACATATCCTTGATGCATTGTCAATGTTTGGCTAGGGTTATTTTTGGAGAAAATAACTCCTTATTCCTAGAATAGTGATCTTCAATACAAGTAAATGCCATAGAAGAGAGATCATCGTGTGACGCAACAAAACTGAAATTGGACCCCTAAGGAGAGCTGGTGTGTCTACAATCGCTCTGTCAGCATTTTCCCTTGGTTTACCCCGTTCTTTTCCTCCAACCTGAGTCTTAATTGACTTCTTCTTTCTTCGGGTTTATTTATCAAATTCGTAGAATTTGATAAATAAATACTATCCACAATGGTTGGACTTTAATTTATATTCCCGACTTCATATTATCTCCAATCCTTATAACCAATGTTTAACTTTCAACACTTTGTATTTATACTCCACGTTTCTTTTTAAATAAATAACTTGTAATGAACTTTCGGCTCTATATTTCACCACCCAGCCTTACAACAATCACGCTCCAGACTTATGTTAATTATCCGCCAATCGTTTAATTAAACAATTTCATTATACTCCGGCCCCACCTATATATATCAATAACCAATCAAACACTCGTATCGTACCTAGCTATCCTCCGCACACCTTAGTTAACCTCCGGGCAAGTTCAACGTGCGACCACCGTCCGATGGCCCTTCTCCAAATCAATGACTCTTGGCAATTTCGCTCGGCTTCCAACGTCGGGTTTTAACGTGCGATGGCGCGGGTTAAACGGTGGTTTTCCGGGGGTCACTTCGCCACGTGTCGCATTCCCTATGGAATCGCTCGCGAATAGGAAATACCGCCTACTCCGCAAAAGCCGTGCGATATGGGCAACCCGCTTTTGTGATTCCGCTCGTGGTTTTGGTAGAGGGCTTGACCACGGGTGCAAGTCTGGTTCCGCTATCCTTTTGTTTGTTAACTCATGTCCAATCCTCGGGTCAGGTTCCGAAAGCACAATAATTTTGTCTCTTTATTAAGCGGGATTTTAATATGTGTATTATCAAAGAAAACCAACACAAATTTTATAAGAAAATTGTTCAAAAGTCGAGCCCGCCGGACTTAAAACGGCGATAAACCATAATTCAAACCAAATTCGCGTTCCAAAATAGCCTGCTGACGTCGGCCAATTTTGTGACGCGAATTTCTTATCAAATTCGCCCTAATATTTTACGGGTCCGAATTTCCATTGCGCGAGCGGCCCAAACAAAGATCCGCTCTAATCAATTTTTGCCACGTGTCCTCAATAAGAACTTGCCCTGCTCCCGGCTGCGGGTGCATTCTGTTAGAGTCAGCCTTTGCAGCCTTCCTTCAGTGATCAAACATGCTCTTACAAAGTGATTTTAAGGTGTCAAGGTCAGATTTTGTCATTTCAATGAGTCTTCAAGCAAAATTTGCTCACTAGGTATTAGGTCTAGGGTTTGCTTTCACTCCTTCCAAAGTTGTCCAAATGTCAGTCCATGTCACCATTCAGTTGAGTGTATCATCATTCATAGGGTTTTCATCATCATGTCAAGTTCCGTTGGGTCATTTTACACATTGTTCATGCTTCAGTTGTGCCTTGGTAAGGTCCATTTCCCTCTCCTAGGGTTTTGGAGGTGATTTCTCTTGGATGGTCAAATCATCGGAAAAACTTGTATCCTGATGTTCACACACCTTCCCATATTTTTAATATACCTCATTAAACACTTCCCATCACTGAGATCCCCCAAATTCCTCATTTTTGCACAAACCCTAGTTTCTAGCCACAACTTGGCAATTTTCTAGGCTAGGCCTGTGTTTTGCCCTTTTGGACTCCTTCCCATCACTCAATCTCTGTGATTCCACTTTCCCCTGCTTCCTAACATCCCTCCCTACTTCCCAAAATTTCCCCAAGAATTTAGAAGCCCTTTATCCCCTTCAGTTCGCTTCATTTCAACAAAATCCCTTGTTTCACACATCGGGATCGGTTTCACTCAAAAGCTGTTTCAGAGCAATAAAAGATGAAATTTGGGAAAATGAGAGAGGTTTTTGTCCACAACATGCCAAGGAAGAAAAAAATCTTTCACTTTTTACACAGGTATCATGGTTTTAGAGAAATGTCAAAAATACCGTTGCCTCAGGAGAATTGAATGCACCTCTGAAGTGACCTTGGGAAAATAAATTTTTCTCCTAGCATGTTTGGCCAAATGACTTGCCTGATGAGTCAAATGATAACTAGACAGAAAGAAATTTCCAATGAGCTATCATGAGCTCAATTTGGAGTTGAGGAAGACCTTCAAAAGTTGATTGCAACAGCGCTCTGCCTTGAGGCAGCCTCATTCTGCTCATTTTGAATAGTGTTGGGAGATTTGATTTTTGACAGGGTAAATGGAATCCAAATTGCATAATTCCACTTGTGTTGGAAAGTAGACTCCAATAGCTTTCCAACGAGCCATCACACGCCTGATTTGGACACCGGGAAGGCCTCGAAAAGCTTCTCGAAAAATGCACTATGTGGCAAGAGGGTGAGCGACCCACGTTGAGGG